>WELA01006442.1:270468-282734 GCA_009602735.1 Mesotaenium endlicherianum
AGAGGGGGCAGGGGGGTTTTGGGGAGGAAAGAGGGTTGGGGGGGGGGGGAGGGGGGACAGAGAGGGCAAGGGGAGGAAGAGGCTAACCTTTATCTGCTGGAGCAGCTGCCCTTGCGCCTCAATGTTGCGTGCCACCTGGGCAGTGATGGGCTCGTAGCGCGCCAGCTCGCGCTTGAAGAGGTCGTCGTAGGAGCCCGTCGTGTTCATGAGCTGCGGCAGGATGTTGTCCTGCACCCGCGCACGCGCACGCACACACGCACACGCACACACACACACACACATACACACACACACACACACACATGCGCACGCACACACACAAACACATGATAAGTGTGCAAAAGACTGACTCGTACACATGCACGCGCAGAAGCAGAACCTGTCAAGCACGCACACGCGCGCTAAGCACACACAGAGCGCAAAACGTGCATGAGCACGCGCACGCACGCACATCACCGTGAGTCTCGCGCACAGAGGACAGGCACGAACAGACGAGCAGGCGCACATGCGCACACACGCACACGACCGCGAACAGGAGGCAAGGGGCGCACGCGCGTATAAGGGCATGCTCATGCACACGCGCGGACACACACGCGACCCCCCCCACGCACGCACACACACACACACACACGCACACGCACACGCCCGAAGCGAGCCAAGCAGACACATACGGCCCTTCGCACAAGCAAGTGGCAGGCAGACTGACAGACTTGCAGACTTTGGACCATGCATGCGCGGTCCTCCCACGCGCGCTCACATACCGCACGAGGGATGTGCAAAGAAGCCACACACGCCGCCTACCAAGCTTGCCAGTACCCCCTGGCAGTTATCCCCTTTCCGACGGTCCACAAGTGACATCATGACATCGAGCTGTTGCAGCCAGAGGAACTCAGTTCAACCCGATGCTCAAGGAGTGGCCTTACGCCGGTGCCCCCAGTGGGAGCTTAGTGGGAGCCGGTCTGACGGTTCACAAGTACCCTTATGCTGGTACCTAAGCCCCCAACCAGGGTTGCTCCCACACTTCCTAACAAGTGGCCTCATGCTGGTGGCCCCTGGGGGAGCCGAATGGGACGTTCAAATACTTCAAAGGTTTCAGGCTGGCTGATCTCTGATGGAGCTCTCAGGAACGGCAGCTTCAGTGCCAGTCGGGGAACGACGGTGCGGCGCATATCTGTCTGGATGATGCGATCTTGTTCGTATACGACACTCGAGTTTATGAGACCCGAGTTTACGAGACCCGAGTTGAGAGCACGACAAGCAAACACGATAAGCGAGCACGACAAGCGAGCACGACAAGCCAAGCACGACGAGCGAGCGACCCAAGCGAGCTACCTTGCGCTTCATGTCCTTGAGCATGTCCTCGAGGCCCGCCCGCTGAGAGCCCACCTGCTCCAGCTCCGCCTGCGCCCCGTCAATCCAACCCCGCCCCAGGAGGTACATTTGTGTGTCAAGTGTTTCGACAGCTATTGATGCGTCCCTTCACTGTGTTTACGCTGCATAGCAGTACTGTGCGTGTTGCAAACAAGTGCGCAGCATATGCTAGGGGTGAGGACCGGCATCGCCTGCGTACAAGGCACCCCCGTTGCTTGCTTTGTCCTTTCTTAAACTTACCTTACCCTTGTTTGTGGGCCAGCTTAGAATGGCGGGGCGCCTCCCTATCACGTTGTAATATTACTCTGACATACTCGGGTACTAGAAGAATCGCCACATGAGAGAAGCACATTGGTATCTTGCGTGGGCAAAGTGAAAACAAACTTAGACACACGTCCTCACACGTCCTCACACACACACGCACACACGCACTCACAATCACACACGCACACACGCACTCACAATCACACACACACACACACGGGGTCAAGAGGAGAGAGGAGGCGGCAAGTCCAAGCGCGCCCAAACAAGGGGTATGCGTCGGTCAAATATGGCTTGTGAGAAGCAGAAACTCCCCTCACCACTGGATCACTAGTACCTCAAAGGTCCAGAACATTCACACACACGTCACGCCAAGCGAGGCACAGTCCGACGACAGGCCCCATGCAAAACATTCGGCATGACACCTGGTGCCACACGCTTGCACCCTCCCCTGGAAGCCTGGGGAGCAACGAGCACCCTCTCAAGGGGCTGGCTGAGATCCTCCCACACGTTTTCTAAGCACATTTACCGACTGCTTCTGCATACATTCGCCAACGACAGAGCATAACCACAGCCATATTAACTCAGGATAGAGCACGAAGCTATGAGCTGCAGCGGGGGGNAAGTGCATGAGAGGGTGAAAAGAGGAGGGGGGGGCGGGAGGGCCCCGGGGGAAGGGAGGAGGAGAGAAAGAGGAAGAGAGGGAGTTCATGGTCTGGTGCTCTAGAAGCTGGAAGGGCGACGCACCAGCAGCTGCCTGAGGCGAGAGGCGATGTCCTCCTCGTTGCCGTGAATAGACAGGATCGGACGAGAGAGCTTGGGAAGCACCGCCTCGATCTGCAAAACGCAAACGCACACAACCGATCCAACCCCGCCCCAGCCCGAATTACCCCACCCCCCCCCACCCAGCAGGAAGAAGATGGGGTAATGCCAGCTTGCAAATCAGAGGAGGGCGAGGGCAAGGAGGGCAAGGAGGGCGAGGCACCGCTGTATTGACTCAACAGCAGTTAGCCAGCTACATTTCTCGGCTTGCTCAAGCAAAGCACGGAGGAGATGCCTGTTGACCACCCCCGCTGACCAACCACCCTGGCAGGCACTGCCAAACGACAGACAGCTTACCACAAACAAATGTGTGTGCGTGGGTGTGCGTGTGCATGTGTGCGTCTGCAAGCGCATGCATCTGCCTGCGCGTGCGTCTGTGGTACGCGTTTGCATATGCAGGTGACTGAGTGTGCGGGTGCGTGTGCATATGTAAGCTTGGATGTATGTCTTCATGTGTACAAAAAACTGTATGATATTTTTCCCAATGTTGCGCCGACGAGAATCGATGACTCCTGGCCAGCAAATGCATTCAAGAGGGCAAGTGGCAGTGGGCCCAACCAGACAAACTTCCGACGCACATGAGAGCCTCCAAGACAGCTTCCAAGCTTCAGAAGTCTGCAACGAGCAGTGGTACTCTTTTTTTACCCCCGGAAGAAGGAGGAGAAAGAGGAGTAGCAGGAGAAGGAGAAGGTGAAGAAGAGAGGCCAGCGTCGGTTCCCTATATACGCTGCCGCATGATCCCTGACACGCATGCGACCTGTACCAGCGTGCGGTGCTGCTGATTTGGCGGTACCTTTCGGTCAACCCTTGAGATGTGTGCTCCTCAAAATACCGTGCTACATCTGGTGACAAGACTGCGCCTTGTGAGACGTATATATGAGTGTGTACTTACATATTCTCACACACACGCGCGCACACGCACGCGCACGCGCATAGGTGTCCAGAAGGAAGAGGTGGAACATACACACCCACTTCAACCCAATTCCTGCATGACACTTGGCGCCAGCATGGGCCCCTCAATTTTCAACATTAACAAGCACACCCAGTTGTGAGCATTCCAGGGGCACTAGTGGACCAGGGCACGCAGACAGCCCCCCCCCCCCCCCAATTGAGGCAGGACCAGAATCTACACGGGTCCACACACGCGTGTGTGCGTGTGTGTGGGAGTGCGTGTGTGCGCGTGCCCACACTAGCCTATGCGGGCACGTGTAGATATACGCCCTCCATTTCTTGAACATGCATTTGAGACAAGACTGAGTCAGCACCATGCAACTGACTGAAGTAACCTATCCCTTANGGCCTAGAAAGTGGGAGAGGAACGCGCGTGACCTCTTTGCAGGCTGGTGCAAGTCTGAAGGGAGGAGGGGGGATGCAATAGGGCCTGCTTACAGGCTGGTGCAGGTCTAAAGGAAGGAAGAGACGAGGGAGGGAGCATGAGAAATTATCACAGGCTTGGTGCAGGTTTGAAGAGGGCATAGAGGAAGGGAGGTGGCAAGAAGCACAAGCCCTTCGGGCTGATGCAGGTCTAGAGGAGGGAAGAAGCCCGGGGCCCTGCAGGGCTGGTGAAGATCTAGAGGAGGGCGGAAAGCGTGCAGGTCGAGGGGAAGAAGGGAGGAAGGGAGGGAGGGAGGGAGAGAGCGAGCACGATAAGGCCTTCTCATAGGCTGGCGTGTGAGGGTCGCAATGAGTTACAACCATGAAGGTGCGGGCCAAGAGGAAGCAGGGAGGAGAAAGGAGGGAGGAGAAAAGGAGGGCGGGAGAGAGGGAGGGAGTGAGAGGAAAAAAAGTGGGAGGAAGATGGGGAGAAAGGGGGGGAGGAACGGAGGGGGGGAGCGAGAGGAGAGTGGGGAAGAAGCAGGGAGGACAAAGGGAGGGTGGTCTTGCGGCGAGGCGAGGCGAGGCGGCCGTCTCACTCACAGGCTGGTGCGTGAGGATGGCCATGAGCTGCTCATTGTCCTTGATGCTACGCTCAATCTTGGCGTCGCTCTCGCCGGCCTGCCGCAGGTTCGCTGCAAACGCCGTCGCGCGGTCATGCAGGTTCTTGGTGAGCGTGGACGACTGCGGGCGCGTCCAGCGCGTGCCAAACTGCTGCCGGATCTGCGCGTCCTCGCGGGACTCCTTCTCCAGCGCCTCCTCCGCCTGGACCAGCAGCTCCTCGTTCACACGGCGCAGGTCACGTAGCTGGCTCATCTCCCCCAGCAGGCTGGCCGGGCCGCCGTCTACCTGCTCTCTCTCCAGCCAGCACAGCACAGCACAGCACAGCAGAGGGAGGAGAGGAGAGCAGAGGAGAGGAGAGCAGAGGGGAGGAGAGAGCAGCGGAGCGGAGCAGAGGTCAGCAGAGCGGAGCAGAGGACAGCGGAGCAGTGGACAGCAGTGCGGGGAAATTTGTCAGCCTTGAAACCACTCAGCCTCATCTTGCCTTATAAACCATGTCAGGCTCGAACATTCTGTCAGCCTCGAAGATTTTGAACAGCCCCGAACTGCGCCAGCTTCGGAGGTTCTTGTCAGCCTCTAAGATTCTGCCAGCCTCGGGGGGGAAGTTTGTCTTCCTCCTTGGAAGCTGGCTACAAGGACCTTGTGGTGATGCCAGGTGTTAAGCATGAAGCACGATCTTCAACATGCATGTGCCACACCCTGATGCCACAAAGCGTCCTGGCATAATGCCTTCCAGTGGCCAATCCCTGACAGCCGCTTGACTACAGACAGGAGAGGCAGGAGAGGCAGGAGAGGCAGGCTAACTGGTAAGGGCTTATAAGATGATTGTCTCCTCCTCTTGGTATCAGGATGGATGGGCTCCATAATGGCAAGTTGGTTTGCGACTTGACAAAAGTCAAATTTGGGATGCAAAAACTGAAAACTCAGCCGGGCTTTCTGGTTACAATGTCGAAGATTCATTACGAGCACAAACAACTTCACCAGACTGTGCCTCCCTGACATTTCGCCTGGTCTTGGTGTGTTGCCCCTGACAAACTTCATTACATGTCCATGCGGTTGCTGACTGACTGTGTGTGTGCGTGTGCGTGTGTGTGCGTGTGTGTGTGTGTGTGTGTGTGAGAGTGTGCACGCGTGCGTGTGCATGTGAGGGAGTAAGTGAGGGAGTGAGAGTGTGTGTGCTGTGCCTATAAACCAACAGGTAAGCTTCAAACATTTATCGTGCGCGAGATAGAGAGAGAGGGAGAGAGAGAGAGAGTCTGCGTGTGCCTGTGCCTATGAACCAGCAGGCACGGTTCAAGCACTAATCACTTGCCTGAACCGCTTCGATGTCATCCCGTAACTTCTCTGGCAAGGGAGGCGTGCCATCGAGAGCCAGCAAGGCATCGGGCAAATCCATCTCTTTGAGTCGAACGCGAGCAAGGTCACTCTCATTCTGAAGCTTCTCTGCCTGCGTTCTGATGACGCTATCAACCATTTCAGTGTATTTCGAAAGAGCCTTCGCGCTGCTGTCTGGGACAAGGCCGGAGAACATCTTCTCGTGACTTGCGTCTAGAACTTCAGCCTGGGGCGTTGATTTGACGAGATTCGCCCCCTGGATAGGAGGCAAACTCGCATTGTCTGGTACTCTCATGAGATACACTCTATCATTCTCCTTCAAAGCTCTCTCCAAGTTCCTGGCTACACTTCCCTCCAATTTGACTATGGCATCCATCAGAGGTCCCACCACGCCCCTCCCATTCTTTTTTGCATCTGCTAGGATAGTTGTGGCAGCCTTCAGGCGAGCAATCTCTTCCGCAATATTCTCGTTCTCGTGGAGATCGACGCTTGTCCTGTACAGAGCCTCTGCCTGGAATTGGGCAGCTTTCAGCTGAATATGTGCCACCCATGTCCTATCAAAGTGCTGATTCAGGGGCGGGAGTATCAAAGCTGCATAAGCTTCTTCGTAATACATGCCAACTTGTCTTGCGACTTTCCCAACAAGTGCTGAAGGTTTCCCATCAGCTATGACCTTCTCATAGAAGCACTCCTGTGCCTGTGCAAGCATCAACCTCTCTAACATGCCTGCACATTCTACTGAAATATCTATAGTCGTGCTTGATCCCGACCCACCGCCTGAAGCTTTCATGGAAATAGAGTCTCGCAAGAACGCAAATGCCCCAGCAGATGCCTGGAAGCAATTACATGCTTGCTTTAACCCATTAGCTGAAGAACGGTCTGCCGCTAATCCAAGTTGGCTTTGAGTAGCTCCCAAGTTGAAGCAGATGCCCGCCTTTTCAAAATGAATATTCTGTTGGCTGCCCTTTTTCCCTTGCTTGAAGGCATCGTACCAGACAAAGTGCAGCTGATTGACATGTTCGCGCTCACTGCTGATAGGAAACCTTGTTTCAATCACTGTCAAAGCGCGAAAAAAGCGCTGAAGAAGATCCCTACGAGCTTCGAGTGCATCAGCCTGCTTCTCTATGTCTGACCTCATCCGCTGAATGGCTTGCAGATCCTCTTCGGCATCCTGGGCTTCCCTCTCGGAATAGTGCGAGGCAATATAATGACGCAAGGGTTTGTAAAAGTCCACCGAAGAAGGCCTCTTCCCATGTATGGCTAACATTACACTAATATTCGCACTCATGGTTGCAATAGAAGCGGGTCAACAGCTTTCCCTTGTGATTATTGCAAGGTACTCAATCAACACTTAAGCTGATGCTGATCGGCCCCACCGTAACGACAGGACTAATTGCAAAGAACCAGCCTCAAAGAGTAAAGAACAGCATCAATAAGCCAGGAGTCAAAACTCTATACAAACGAGCCTGCCTACTAGCATTTACCAGCGTTACAGATCTCCGCTCCTCCACCACTTTTCAGCAGCTTTGATTAACAAGTTTCCGAGCACCTGAAAACCTGTGCTCAATCATGTCTCTCACTCGAATTTCAGTGTTATCTATCCTCCTACGCCATAATATGCAACCCTGTAGAACTTGCTCTGTAATTTCTGCATTGACTGGGCACCTCGAGGGAGCGAGGTTGTAAACGCGGCCTTCTTTGCCATCTGTCAAAGTTCCAGCGAAGTCACAACTCGACTATCTGCGACCTCATGCGATTTAAGCACGCCGGGAGTTTGTGAAACGTAAGAACATCTCGACGCTGACGTCCCCTAGATGTGCACGCCACAATCATAAGTACGGTCCAAATAATACGGACGAACTATGCTTGAACGAAGGCTGTACAGTGTGCACCAGTGTACACCATCTATACACGAAAAAGAGAAGTGTGACCGCAACCAACCGCATTAGTCCGCAATGACCCGTGACTCGTGAGTTGTGACTATTGCGCAAGGTCGCTCGTAAATCGTCAAGGTGCGAACCGCTGCTGAGTGCCTACCTTCGATCGCCCACGTCGCAGCGACGCTCCTCCCCGCCAAACGGACGACTTTCGACTTTTGCACTCGGCTTATCCGTGTTCTTAGGCAAGCACTGCAAGTTACAGGTAATGGACTCTCTGCAGATCATGATCACTAGATCGGAAGACGTGACCAACTGGACTTCGTGCATCGGCATGTGCTGATAAGAGTATGAATACTTGATGTTCTGCACGTTCGTGTCATGTGAAGTATGTAGAGATTGTCCATTCAACTCCAGAGCCTGATAATTATTTCTGCGAGGAAGCGCTCAGATCCTTAGGAACTAGTAGTAATCATGGATTTACGATGGACATTCCTGGTGGCGTTCGTTCTATTAATTAATGGATCTAAGGCAGCTGTTCACCAATATAAGGGTCAGAAGTTCTTTGGTACTGCTGATGCTTTTCTCTTCCGGGGCGGAAGGGAGGGACTTTTTGCTTCCACCCCCGAGGCAAAAGCACATTGGATGACAGTTGGAAAAGGAGTCGCAAACGGAAAGTCCTACATAAAGTGAGCTGTACCCCCCTTTTGATGTGCATTGACTTGGGTGACTGTAGTTGTTGACCAGCATCTTGAGCTGCATAATGTTTTAATTCATGTGTATGAAGACCATATATTTGCATTTTACGCTTGTTTTCAGGTCCTCGTCGGTGTCACAGAAGTGTAATATGTGAGCACGTAATGCGGTTGCTTGTTCTGCAGACCTTGTGCTTTGCTTGAGCTCACCACCTTGACGAGGTTTCAGTGGAAAATCGCCGATTAGAATTAATTGAACGTTACCCCTGTGGAGCTCGAGCTGGACTGACCCCAAGTACCACGTTATGACGTTCTAAGATCATTGAATCTGAGAGTTGACATTCTAAAGAAGAACTTGTCAGCTCTTCCTAAGCTTGACCTACAAACTCAAGAGATAAAACTATTGCTTTTATGACATGGCGGGATATAGAGGGCTTGTTTTATTTAAGTGGATTGCTGCCTCGCTACAAATCAGAACACGTCTGCTGTTTTTGTGCAAAATGCGGATGTTTCAAGGTCTAATGATCAGTATCAATGGGTGAACGGTGGTTCAGGCTGACCATTTAGATGGACACATCCCATCTGCTGTCTTTTGGTGATCAGATATTACCATCATTCATGTACAGTCCTTGGCAAGCTGCTGAAAATGAGTGACAATTTGCAGGTTTAAGCAGCTGAAGTTTCAGCGCCCCGAGGAGGAAGCATCTAGGCATGGGTACTCCTCCACTCAGACCGGCTTGGTGCAAGCGCTGATGTTTGAAGTTGGTGACCGGGACCGCGTGGGTTACATCACGCCAAGTGGCCTCCGCTACTTCTGCTGCTCACAAGAGCTCGTCCAGCGCCTCTCCTGCAAGCTGGGGGAGGTCATTGTGACTCCCCACTCTGGCGACAATCAGGTACTAAGGCCACCAGGCGATCAGGGTTTCTGAAGGTTGTGGGGACTTCTGCTTTGGACAAGTGGATGCTGACTGTGAAGCTGCCTGAGGATGGTGATATGGATCTTTGATTCCCTTGCATTGTGTTTGATGATCTTAAGAGCTCTCGTTAGGATTATCTTAACAACGCAACTTTGGCTGCCTGCTTGATGCTTACCAACTGCCAGGGGCCTTAGAGGATTAGTGGTGAGTTTTGCACCCGAAGTATGTCATGAATGAAAGCTTCTGCACCCGAAGTACGTGAAATACTGGTTGTGCCTGCACCCAAAGTATGTCTCTTGTGATTTCGAGAGGTTTTTTTTTGAAAGCCTGTCCATTTTCCTTCAGTCATGTGACTGACCCCATGGAGGTTCCTGTCTTCTTTGGGACAATTCCGGCGATCGACCTTCGGTGAGGAGTGGTGAATGGGGCCTCCAGTGACTGCAGCTGAGTTGGTCTCCTGGGTTCAGTCTTACTGGCCCCTTCTGTCCACTGGCATGTGCTGCCAGCACGTCATGCTCTCCCTGGCACGTACTGACAGGTGTCGTGTCCTCCGTGCCAGTGGCCACGCGTGTTTCCGATCGACTTCATCGGCAACGACACAGTGGCAGAGGCCACGGGGAGCGAGATCAGGATCGACAAGACCGGGATGTACTACCTCTGGTATGTCATCTGCGACAAGAACCTGGCTGACGTGTCCGTCTCTGGCGCCACCATCTGGAAGAACCCCGGGGGCTACCTGCCCGGCATGATGGCTCCCTTCTTGACCTTCTATGGCTACATGTCGCTGGTGCGTCTCCTTCTTCCTCCAGCCATCAAATCCCGAGCCGATCCCCGCTCCTCTGCATGCGCCACTAGTGTACTCGTCCTCTTAGCAGCTCCTCTGTTCTGCATGCCCTCCCATTTTCAGCTGGACCCCTCCTCGCTTTCTGCGCTACTCATGTGTGCGGCCTCTTCAGCTGCAGCTCTCCCCAGCATGCTTTCTTTTTGCCAGCTGGACCCGTCCTCGTCAGCAGCTCTCTCCTGCATGCTCTCCAGCATGCCTTCCTTTGCCAGCTGGACCCTCTCCTTGCTCCCTGCGCTTCCCGTGGCTGCAGCCTCTGCAGCCGTAGCTAAGAGCCTGCTTGCCTTTCGTTGCTGCCAGCTGGGCGCTTACCCGCTGCTTGCATGAAGACAGCCCCTTCAGCAGCAGCCTTGTTCTACATGCCTTCCTGTCCTCGTCAGCTGCTCCAATCACCGTCGCACCCGGACACCCTAATTCGGATCAGTGGTTAGATGTTAGCACAACAAGTGATGTGGAGCCTGCCCTCACTCCTGCCGTTGGAGAAACACTTCAACACGTGTAGGAGGGGCCGCCTTTCTCCTGAGCCCTGTCCGCGGCTCTGCCCTCTGTGCGTGGGGAAGGAAGGGATGGGTCTAAGTTTCCCAATCATTTTTTCCTGGTTTCCAAAGCTCTATGTTGCACACGCGTGATCTGATGGTGAGTGCGGGGTATGCTGGTCAGTGGCATGGGCCTATGGGCCATGGCCGGCACCCTTAGAAAGAGAAACACACGTGGTAGAGTAGACATTGGATACGATAAAACAATGAGGCTGGCTTTTTTTCAACTCGGCTTTATCTTGAGCATTCTCTTCAGAACAGGGCTTCACATCTGGAGCTAGGCAGGAAGTCCATTTACTGTAAGAAGCATGGTGTCATAGAGCCTGCGCGCTGCACGTGTTTGCTGTTACCCTGCGTGACTCGTTATCTCGATGCATCATAATATTACTGTTTCATCCCAGGCAGGGAGCATGATGGTGCTCTCTGGCATCGGTGCAAGACCGTGGCAAGGGAGGGACCCTTAGAGAGAGCACAGATTTCAGTGCCAGCTGTTTCCAGCAAGTAAGTGCAGACGTCTGTCGGGCTGGGCTTGAGTGGTTGGGCATTCGTGCACCAATTTGGAAATTGTCAGAAAGGGCTCTTGGAGATTTAGGAGAGGGTATGAGATCCACTCTAGGCCTGCAGGCAGGCTGACAGCTTCTGGCTGTGTCAGCTACCATGCTGAGCTGGCACTCTTGCCCTGTAGGCAGGCATATGTGGCAGCTTAGGCAGCATTTGAGGATAATGGGAGGGGTGGAGTTTTTTTCTGCCGTCTCTCTCATCTCCCTCTCTCTCTCTCTCTCTCTCTCTCTCTCTCTCTCTCTCCTTCGTCTGCCCTGGGGCAGGTCCGGTAGCAGTGCAACTGCCAGCTCCCTGCCAGCTGTTGCCTTGATGTTGTTCTCACCTGTTGTCAAGCTTATCTCCAAAAGCCCAAGCCGGCAAAGCCGGCCTTATCTCCTGCGCCAGCCACCTTGCCAGGTGGCGGTGAGTGTCTGCTTGTGTCTGCTGATTTGAGTCTGCCACCTGCAGTCACACTGCAAAATCTCTGACTGGTACCTGCCCCAAAGCAGGGTGGTCCTGGTTCTCTTTGGAACTCAACACAAACCTTGAAAGGCTGCGCAAGCACCCGCGCCCCTCCAGATATGAGTCTGCCCATTTCCACGGCCAACCGGCAAACTGCTTTGATGCCTCCTCTCCCCCACAGCCGATCCCCGATCCTGCCTACCCTTGGAGCGGAGTAAACCTCTTTTCGTCGCTCGATCGCTGCCATCCGATTCCATCTGGTCCCATCCGATCCTAATCCCACCCGATCCGATCCAATCCAATCCGTGCATTGGTGCGCGCGTGCTGCAGGCGTACCTGGTGCTGGGCCTGCTGTGGTTCCTGCAGTACGCGCGCTTCTGGCTGGAGATCATCCAGCTGCAGAACTGCGTGACAGTTGTCATCTTCCTGGGCATGGTGGAGATGGCCACCTGGTACTTTGACTTTGTCAACTTCAACGCCACCGGCTTCCGCCCCGTCGGCATCACCATCTGGGCCGTGCTCCTCGGCGCCGTCCGCAAGACCGTCTCCCGCCTGCTCATCCTCGTTGTCTCCATGGGCTTCGGCGTCGTCCGGCCCACCCTCGGCGGCCTCACCAGCAAGGTAAGCAGGGGGGAGAGGGGGAGGCGGTGGCGTGAAGGGGAGAGGGGGGGGGG
>WELA01006442.1:294485-309310 GCA_009602735.1 Mesotaenium endlicherianum
GGGGGGGGGGGGTGTGGCGCTTGCGCAACGCAGCGGAAAACAAGCACCTGGCAGGTGAGCTGGAGCTCCTGAGGCGCGCGACGGGCCAGCTGGCGATCCAGAGCGTTCTCAGCCCCAGCCACCTGTCGCCCAACGGGCCCGGCCAGCACTCGCCCAACAGCCACAGCCACCTGTCGCCCACAGGCCAGCTGTCTCCGCCGCAGCAGGCCCTGCTAGAGGAGCAGCTCATTGCGCTCCTGCAGCAGGCGCAGCCGCAGCAGCACGGCGGCGGCGGTGGCGGCCACCTGTCGCCGCCGCAGCAGACGCAGCGGCAGCACCCGCAGGCGCAGGCCGGCGGGCAGCTGTCGCCCACGCAGCAGCAGCAGGGAGGCGGCCACCTGTCGCCCCAGCAGCAGCGCCAGCAGCAGCAGCTCCTTGAGCTGCAGCACCTTTTGCAGCAGCAGCAGGGCCACCTCCAGCAGCAGCACCACCAGCAGCAGCAGCAGCACCTCCACCAGCAGCTCGGCGGTGGCGGCCTCAATCAAAACTTGGACCTCAGCAACCTCGAGCGCAGCGCGTTCGGCAGCATCACATTCCCGCCTTCTGCCTCAGGCGGAGGCGCAGGCGGCATGTACATGAAGACCGAGCGGAGCTGAGGAGGGGGAGGCCCACCCCTGGGCCCCGGCCCTCTGGGCAGTGCTCTGACTACTCAACACCGCACGCACTCGCTTGTTCTTCTGCTCGGCCGCGGGAGGTTGGACGTGGCAAAGAGAGCCCAACGGGGTTGTGTGACGCGCTCTGCTCTGCACACACAAGCACACGCTTGGGTACCCCTCCTTCTGCGGTTGCCAACTCTTCCTGCCTCTTTGTGTAACTTTTCCTCTCTCTTTTGGGCCCTTTGCCTCGCCCAAGTCTCTCTTTCTCTCTCTCTCTCTCTCTCTCTCTCTCTCTCTCTCTCTCTCTCTCNTCTCTCTCTCTCTCTCTCTCTCTCTCTCTCTCTCTCTCTCTCTCTCTCTCTCTCTCTCTCTCTCTCTCTCTCTCTCTCGCGCGCGTGTGGGGCCCACAAGCTGGGGCCCCTGTTAGGATGGCGCTCCTGTGACTAGACTAGGTGCCAGCTCAGGTCAGCGTGACTCCTTTGGAGATATCTGGACAGAGGTCGCCCCTCTCACGAGTGAGAGAGTAGAGGGAGCTTGCGACCAATTGAAAAGAGACGCGGGGTGGCCTGGCCGGGCCCAACACCTGTCAACACTTTCATTGCCGGGGGAGACAGAGCGAGCGCCACACTCGTCCTGGCCTGTCAGCCCACGTGCTTCGGTGCCCAATCCACCACATGCAGACAAGCAGGGGGAACAAGCGTGGCGCGAGCGCGCTCGCAAATCGCATGCGTGCATCTCTCGCGCGCGCTTCGGGGTTGTCTGGCGATGCTGACGTGGAGCTGGTGTGCCCCCCCTTGCGCCCCGCATAGAGCTTCAGGGCGGCACTGGTGATGGGCGCTGACAAGGAGCGTGTGTCAGCTTGCTAGGAGGAATAGTGATGTGTGCTTTAGGCTCGAGAGTGTAAGGGCTGCCGCCATATGCCATAAGTTCACCTTTTACTTTCATTGTTCTAGCTTCTCGCTAGAGCGTAGGGGGAGGGGACGGCCTGTATGGAGTACTGTTGGGAGGAAATGCAATGAGAATGCGAATTTCTCCCTACTTACTCGGTAGAGCTGCTGTAGGGATTAGGCTAATATGAATAGCGAGTAGCGCATTTTTTTAGTAGAGCCTCAGCGTTGCTGCTGGAGGCCTGGGGCGTGATAGCTATTTCTAACTAGTCATAGAAGTTAACGTTCCAGCTTGCGCGTATGGAGCTGCAGGAGCTGGAGTGACCCCAAGAAGCGTTCCTGTTGTATCCTCGACGGGTTTCGTAGGACCTCATTTTGCCGCAAAGTCAGCATGACCTGTTGCCTCTGCTGCAGCTGGTGTCTCTGCTGCAGCTGCTGCCTCTGGTCCTTTGCTCCTCGTGACATGGTGTTTACTTGAATGTCTTTATGCTTCGAGGAGTCCAATCCATTGAGGTGAATAGATAGCACACGGGCTTCTGTTTGTTCAGAAAAGACAAGTGTGGCGCCCAGGCATGTGCTCGTGGAGATAAATTTTTCTGCAACTTGAAGTAGCGCACTCGACACAAAGGGTTCCAGTTGACTAGTACCAAACGCACTCAACGTGACGCAGAGGAGCCTAGCTGGCGGCCCTCTGTCAAATGTACCAATGCAAAGGAAATCTGAAAGACTGAAGGGATGTACCTGAGACGCTGCCCTTTGCAGCCTTCTGTCTTGTTTCAGTAGGTGGTGAATTGAGGGGTGGGCTCGAACGGTAGACTAATCGCAGCCTGCCCTGCGCAGCAACATTCTACCACCACCTTCTCTTGCCCCAATTATTCAGTCCCTCAAGGAGGCCCTGAGGAGGACATGGTCTATGTGGTCCCGTTGTATGGTTGATGCTTAATGAGCCCAACCTTCATATTCCTTAAGAATACGTGAAATTGCCTTCGCATGCAGCGCTGCTATCGTACATCCTTTCCAGCCCCACGCAATTTGTGCACCTCGCGGGCTTTTCTCGAGAAATAGTTGCAGTGGTACCACGCGAGTGGCACTTAGGAGAGCAAGAAGAATGTTGCAAACCAAAGTTTGACGGCATGTGAAAATTGCCGATTTCACACACGTTGCCGCTTAGCTCGATCCACCTAAACCCCTTCAAAGTGCATTCATTGCAGCAGGAAGTAAGCTGCTACTCTTAACCACCCACCCACCCACCCTATGAGGAATGGCATCGCGTGGAGAAACTTTTCAACAGAGCAGTGGGGAACTCAATTACTGCTTTTCATGTCTTCAGCTTGTGCCGTCAGAAGTGGGCTGATAATCCCTTCCTGCAAGAGGGCTATGATTCTGCTCTCTTGTTCCGATAGCCCACATAACCAAGAGTGTTTCTTTGCCACTTACTTCTTTGGCCTGAGGCTCTGGGCAAAGACAGACTTTTTGCATGCTGCGCTACGACCTGCGCCTTATATGGGTAAAGAAGTAATATATACAAAACCAAGAAAGTAACTTGTGATGCAAATCTGAGCCCGGGCCATCAGGCATGCATAGGATCTGTGCTCGATCCTAGCAAAGAGCAAGTTTCGACGTACGCATGCTCCAACTTCGATTGCCGCTCGCCCGTGGACATGCTAGGACGCATAGGGTGTCGGCGCATTCTCATCTCTCTTACCACCCTGGCGGCTTTGTGCAGCCATTGACAGTGCGCTTGCACAAGAGTCTAGCGGAGCATTTTGCATCGCCTTTTTGTCACACCACTTCGGGTCCTCCTGCGCCCGGTCTCGTTCTATCAGAGCTCAAGGAGGAGCTTGAGGAGCAGCTCTCCCGGCTATGGCGGAGAGAGAGGACCAACCGACTGGCACCGCGGAGAACAAAGAGGCCTGGAGAAGCCGGCAATTTACGACCAGGTGTGCAGTGTGCAATGTCTAGAGGTCGCACATTCCGTTGACGTGGCACAGTGACTGTTTGGACATCCTAAGGAGCTGAGGGAAGGCAGGCTCTGCAAGGATCATAAAGGTACGAAGGGCAATCATTAAGCATGACGATTCTTTTATTGAACAGCCATCGTTAGGCAGCAAGCCAACAATAGTGCGTACATAATCGGCAGACACTCTTTACAGGGCAATCATGAAGAATGCTGATCTTCTTATAAACAGCCATTGTTAGGCAGCAAGCCCACAATGGTGGGCGCAAAAAAATTATTGGCAAACAGTCTTTACAGTTCCTATGTAAACCTGCAATCTGGGCGGAGTAGTCTTCCAAGCGGCAATCAAATGGCCGGGGTCCAGATGCATCCCCCCAATAGAGAGGGCATCAATAATGTCACTAACTTAACTACTTATGGTACCACATTTAGATGTATCATGCAAGATCATGACGGGGCGTGGGGACGGGCGAGGCCAGGGGGGAAAAGTAAGAAACATCGCACTCTTGCCGGCCCTTGCAGGGGATGGAAAATCTAGCCTTGAGAACGAAAAATCTAGCACTGTGGAGGCTCTCTGGGGGGTAGAGAGAGAGGGACAGGGGGAGGGAGAGGGAGAAAGAGAGGGAGAAACAGGATTGAAGAGGGAGGGGGGAGGGGGGAGGACCGGGGTGACTGCCGCCACTGCTCCCAATTGATGCCAGGAGCACTGAGGCCTCTCACTCATCTCATCAAGAGCACGGCGCGAATAGCTGAGCTGCTCTCACGCCCGTAGGAACGCACAACAGCATGGACAGACAGAGCTCTGCGACACTGGAGTCCCGAGCCTGCCGAGCCGGGCAGAGTTGCTGCGCGCACCGCGCGCGCTCGCAGGGATGCACAAGGCAGGCGGAACTTCAAGCTAGAGTTCCGATCAAGGCCGTTGAGCCCTCGAGCCATGGAGCCGGCAAGCCGTCCGGGCAGAGAAGGGGGCCGGGCGGGAATATCAGCGCGCGGCAAGCAAGCCTGCGACTCGAGCCATCCGCAGGCCACCGTGGGGCGACGGGCTCAGGGCGGCATCGATCTCCCTCTTGACTTCTCAGAGCTGAGTCACAGGGCTGCCCCGAATCACGCGCACCACCCCCTCGGAGTTCGCAGCAACCAGCGTGCAGTCAGAGGGCTCCTGGCGCCAGCAAACGGAGCTAACAAATGCCTGCTGCTTCCCCGAGGGCGCCGCAGGGGCCGGATGGTGCGCAAAGGCAGCGGAGGAGGAGGCTGTGGCAAAGTCCATGCTGAGCACGGGCTGCGCGACACCTGTCTGGTACACGACGACCTCGTTGCTCTCGGAGCCCGTCGCAATGAGCGCCCCCCTCCCCTCGCCCTTCACAGACAGCCCCACGAAGTTGCGCACGTTCTGATGCGCCCTCAGCACGCACCGCGCCGCCGCCCCTGCCCCCGCCCCCGCCCGCGAGAGACCGCCACTCAACAGACCGTTCCCCATGGCCGCGGTCGACGAGGGAGGAACCGCGTAGCCCAACTCGACCTGCCCTCCGCCCTGCCTGTGTGCGGCACCGCCGTGCTGCCAGCTCGCACTGCTGCCGCCGCCGCTGCATGCTTGGCTGTATGCCGAGACATCCCAGATGCGAATGGTGCTGTCGACAGACGCCGACGCCAGGACGCCCGGGCCGGCGAAGCGGGTGTAGCTGGCGGCGCGGGAGTGGCCGGCGAGTGTCACCAGCGGGGCACCCATGCTGCGCAGGTCGTACATGTACACGTGGGAGTCGGCGCAGGCGAGCGCGAGCAGGCGGTCGGAGCCGGGCGCAAACTCGGCGCAGCAGACGGGCCGGCGAGAGGCCACGCGGATGACGCCCGCAGAGTCCTCCTGCGGCGCGGACCAGAGGCGAACGGTGCCGTCGTCCGACGCGGACGCGCACAGGTGCGGGCTTGCGCGCGAGTAGTCTAGGCTCCACACGCGCTGCCCGGAGTGCTCGTCACGCTCGCACACTGTGAGGCCCTTCTGCAGGTCCCACTCCGCAACCACCCCGTCGTAGTCGCCGCAACCCACGAGCGAGCGCGAGCCCGGCACCCACTTGACGCTGCTCAGCTTCGCCGGCGTGCACACGATCGCCTCCGAGCAGTCCTCGTGGTCCATCACTGGCGCGTGCATGAACACCCCGTCCGCTGCGAACACGCCCGACTTCCGCTTCCGACGCGTCATCGCCTTCCTCCTCCTCCGCATGCGCTGCAGCTCCTCCTCCTCGACGTCGTCGTCGTCGTCGTCCTCGTTGTCCTCCTCGCACCGATCGCCCCTCAGGCCCCGCCGGTAGTGGCTCTCGCGGCCGTAGCCATGGCCGAGGCCATGACTGCTCTCCTGGAGCTCCTCTGACGCCAGCTGCAGCTTTGCGAGCGAGTACACGCGGATCTTCCGCGCGATGCCACCTGTCGCAAAGTACTGGCTGCTGTAGTCGAAGTCGATGGCCCCGATCACGTCGGAGGCCCCCAGGAGGCGATCTGAGCACGCCAGCGAGGCCTGCACCTCGAACTGCCACATGCGCGCCGGCGTGCGCTCCTCCTCCGCCGTCGAGAACACCGCGAGCCCGACCTCGATGCTATCCCTGCCCCTGATCTGGGGGGCCGCCAGGCTCCCGCCGCCGCAGTCCTCCGCTTCCTCATCCGCCTCTTCCTGCATCAAATCATCCTCCACCTCGACCTCTGCGCCTCTCGCCAGCAGCCCTGCCCTCGATGCCGTCTGGGCCGCCATTGCCGTGCCAGCGCCAGCAGCGGCGCTGGTGCAGGCGGCGGAGGCGGCGAGGACGGCCCCACCGTTGGTGCGGACGTGACAACTGTGATTGTGATCGCTCTGAGCCTTGCTCTGTTTCGACTGCCCCATACATGCGTGACACCTGTCCGCCTCCAGCCCCGTTGTTGCGTCCTGTCGAAGGACGGCGGCGCCGCCGGCGGCAGTGGCAGCAGCCTCGGCGGCAGCGGCAGCAGCAGCAGCGCCGGCTGGATGTCTGTGTGTGGGCTTCAGGCACTCCTCGTCCTCCACCTGCTGCTGCTGCTGCGCCCCTTTTGGTGCATGGGTAGCCACCACCAAGGGCACCCTTGCTGCAGCCGACGTGGCCAGCCGTAGGGGCAGCCCCAGATACCGAAGCAATTCCTCGTCTTCTGACGGCCTGTGCTTGCGCCAGCTGGCGTTCCCGGCGCCCATGGTGTCAGGCTCCGCCACCTGGCAGCAGGCGGACGGGACCAGGCACGAGAGGTTTGTGCGCTTGATCTCCAGTGTCCGCCTCCTCTTCTCGCCGCCCTGGATGGCCAGCCAGTCCCCCACCAGGGGGGGCGCAAACGGCTGAGACCCAAAATCAAAAAAGTTGTCGACGTTGGTGGCGGTCGGGGGGCGCCCGCACGCGCACCCACAGTGGTTGGCCGGGTCGTCTATACACGCACACTCCAGGCAGCTGCACATGCCCCCCCCACTGTCGTCACTGCCGCTGTACCACTTGTCAAAAGGAGAGGCTGCGAGCAGCTTTGCGGACGACGGCGACGGCGCCACAGCCGCCCGCGAGCAGGGGCACGGCGAGCGACCCCCGCCGGCGCCCCCGATCGCGCCTATGCCACCTGGCAGCAGCTGCTTGGAGAGCGCAGCCGAGCTCTTCCTGTCGAGCAGCGGGAGGCACGGCACCGAGCGATCCTCCGGGAGCTTCAGGCTCGTCACGCGAGAGTGGGGGTGCGCATGGGGATACTTCGACGACGGCGGAGGCGGCAGCGGCGCAAAGGGCGACACAAAGAGGTCTGCGTCGGCCTTGTGGAGCTGGGGGTCGCTCGCGGGCCGCGGCAGGAACGGCCACAGGTGCTGCGACTGCTGCTGCTGCTTGGGCTGCCACACGTTTGCATCTCGCTTCCACTTGGGAGTTGTGGGCGACTGAGGCACCTGCAGAAGGAAGGAAGGAGGGGGCAGAAGCCGGGGAGAGGGNGGGGGGGGGGGGGGGGGGGGGGGGGGGGGGGGGGGGGGGGGGGGGGGGGGGGGGGGGGCTAGTAAGTATGCGCACGTGTTGCCTGCTCACGGGGGAGGGGTGTAAGGCACACGCTCGCGTGCGGTGCCGAGCAGGGGATGTCCACGCGTACGGGCATGTGCTCGAACAATTGCCGCCATCACAACAGATGCCACGGCGGGAGCCCCGCATGATGCGATGTCTTCCCCTGGCGCGGGGTATGCTTGACATTGTCGCAGCTTGTGTTCTGGACATGTGTAGCCTACGCTTCCCATGGTGTCATGAAACTGGAGCAGACGTGTCACTAAACGGGAGCAAGCAAGGTGTCACTGAACGGGAGCAAGCAGGCATGTCACTAAACAGGAGCAAGGAGTCGGCCAGTGACATAAGTCCGCCCAAAAATGCCATCCCAGATATCGCAAGGTAGGAGCGGGCCACACAATGTGTCCCCAACTGCTGCCATGTGGCACCCCAACAACCCTGCCCTGCCCACCAACCCACCCACCCCCAATTCTGGACAGCCACTTGTCGATTTTCTTTCGCACAAATGACACTCACAGCCAGCCAGCCGGCCGGTCGGCTTTGCCAGCCAAGAGTCGTGCCAGCTGTCAGCCCTGGCCGGGGAGCATGCATACATTTAAACGATAGGGGAAAAGACATAACAAATTCCAATGAGATGCGGCCCCAAGGAAGAAATTTCCCGAGACACAAGTAAAACTCAGTCGAGGCATGTCAGGTCTGAACGGATGCCTGCCCGATCATTCCTTCCTCTCTCCACATCCTTTTCATTCGACATCAAAGTTGAGCCTGTTGCTCTCGAAGGGAGACGGCACCAGGCGCGGGAGTGACAGACACAGTTTGTGCCACATGTCGCGATGGCATGACGACATGCGCAACACTCTACCACGAACGGCGGACAGCATACAGCATACGCCGCCACACAAGGGACATGAGTCGGCACCAGCCACGCCATCAAGGGAGCAGCATAAGGCGCGGCAAATCAGGGGAAACCAAGGAAGGGGGGCCGGGGTGGGGGGAGGAGGGGGCATGTGCAGCATCACGCCTTTCTGAAGATGCTCCGAGTAAGCTTCACGCAATGGTCACATTGCATCAAGCAACAGCTAGCTCCCTCCATGGATGGAGCGGAGCCATGAGCAGTACGGATCGAGATGCATGCACCAAGAAAGTACTGAGATAGTCCAGGAGCGCTCGGGGCACTTACGAAGCCATCGCTGGCCATCCTGCGGTCCTGGCTGATGTGAACAAGCACTCCTTTAGGCTCCACGCCACGCTGGACGCCGTACAGGCCCATGGCGGCTTCCTTGCTGGCCCCAAACTCCTGCGAATTGCACTTCCTGTGCCCTGAGTGGCTCCTGGGGGGGGCTAATTCGAAGTCCTCAAATTCTAGATGTGGAACTAGTTGCTGAAGATCCTGTTCCCTATGCAGAGCCCCTGTGGGATTCCCCTCCGCGTGGAGGTCCCACGGGCTTAACAAATGTTGTGCGCTCAATTCTTTGATGCCTGTGGCTCGCTGCGCATGGCTGAGTGGAAGCATGGGCTTGATGCTACTTGCTCGCTAGCACGCGGACGTCAACGCCGTTATGAGCATCTGCCCCAACCACATCCCCCTGAGTCCCGCCAAGGCTGGCCCTGCTTCTCAGTACCAACAGAAACACAACAGACCTACCCTGTATTCCAGCTAAAGCTCCTCTTCCTATCTATCCCACTACAGTCAGCTTGCCTGCGTCTCGGACGAATGTGCTTAAATCCGTACGAAGGTCGGCAACAAAGGAGGAGCCAAGATGGAGCAATGAACTTCAATTCCGATGCAATAAGTCTGCTCCCTCTGAGGAATGACCTGGTTCTAGACGTGTATTAAACGACTTTATGGCTCTAAACGGCAGCAATGACATACCAACCGACTTGCATTGAGGTCCCCGACAGTAAGTTCTTCATATCCCACTCAACATATGCACCTTCAGGAGTACAATGCACTAATGGAAGACCGCGTCAAAGGAAGTGCAAGCAGGTTAAACCGACGTCACCTACTGCTACCTACCGCAGCTCCACTGTTTTCTTAAGACACCTTGGAACAGCTATGCAGATCCAATGCTCACCACCTCCTCGCCTGTTCTCGGCGGTGAGGCCTCCCGTCTCCTTGGTGACGAGACCCTCTGTGAGACGTGTTCACTCCGGTTATACTTGGATTCGTGGGGGAATGGGATCCGGGGAGGAGATGCAAACGACGTGCTCAGTTTTGCCTCCGTCTCTGTAAGCCTCAAACATTCGACGACGCGGCAGTCGACGTAGGAAATCTTTTCCTTGCTGATGACTTTCTCACTTGTCCAAAGATGACCTCCGTGGCGCACATCGGTGCGTCTAGAGCTGGTCTACAGCGGTCAAGAGGCGGTCTCAGCTTCAAAGAGAGTACCTCTTGCTGGGAGCATGTCGGTAACGTTATGTTTCGCTGATGCACGCGGATTTCAAACTGATAGCTCTCTGGCCGGAGCTGGCCGGAGTGGCCCAGCTCAGGCCCAGCTAGAGAGCGAGATGCAGAGAGCCATCGATGATGGACTCTGGAGTCCACTTGTGTCCACCGTGGACGAACGAGGCCTCGTGGGGCAAAGTTCTCCACAAGTCAAAACCTCATGATTCCATCGATGAGATCTCGATGGCGCTCGACATACGAGCACTGCCCGCTTCGTTCGTACGCAACATGCATCTAACCTTCTCAATATTGATACAATCTTTTTCTGCACAAGTGAAATTCAGCCAATCAGAAGGCTATAATAGATCCATAAAACCAGCTAGCATCTCGATGGCCGAGTTGAGCCACAAAAAGAGAAGCGGCACCAAGCACATTGGATGGCGAAGACAAGCAGTGCGTGTCTGTATTGTCTACCGAGGCACTCTCAGCCCTACTCAGCCCCCGGGAAATCGGAAATTTAAGATATTGCCAGCTGATTGCGGGCCAGTCAGCGAATAAAGACAACTGGGCACAACCGGGAGACTACGCGACACGACAGGAAACGTACTATGAAAGTGTACCTGCGTACCAAAGGTGTAGCTGTGTGATCAGATATTGCTATGTTGAATCACACCCAGCAAATCCTAGTCGTTGATTGCGATCCTCACTGTGATTCACACAACGGCGACGATTATTCCTTGTTACCATAAATACCGCCCGCTAGTCTAAATATCGTTCAATAATGAAGTTGGTACAATTACGATTTGTTGTCTCTTTCTTGACCTTCAGCCTGCTTCAGCCACTTTCAGCCATAATCCCGTTACCCAACCTTGCCTACGAATGTGGTCGGCAACTTGGAACCTTCTTCAATGCACATATGGAACATTGATTATCGAACTCAGGAGTCGGTGAATTTCAAGGAAAAAGAAGGGTGTCCTGTCTTGCCTAACCGTGCGGTGCCACAGGCACTTGTGAAGGCTTACAAAACTTGTGCCGTGAATGTTGATTTGTCGGTGGATCTCGCATCTGTGTTCACGACTTAACTAATCACCGAGAACCGACTTTCGCATGTGTGAAGTTGGCAGACTGCACTTGGTTGACCGTTTCCTGGTCATCTTGAACCGGCACAAGCCAAGTCGTGGGCTAGGAGTCTTGAAACTTATCTGCTTAATCGTCTCTTGTCCTTCTTTCAAAGACAGATCAATTTGCAAAAAGTTTCCAACAGCCTAGATGCTCTTACATGTGGAACAAAAGCATCCACTATTTAGCAGGCTCTTCGCTTGAGTTGATGGGTTCACATTTCACAGTAATTGTAGTTGGCATAAATTAGGTCGAAACAATTGGTGAAGAAAAGAACAAATTTAAAGACATCGCCCACTAGGACTTCCGCTTTACTTTCAAAAGTACAAGCTTATGCTACGAATCCTATTGCACAACGCAAACCTATGTTGTTTCTGGTTGAGCCTCTCGCTCTTAGCCATGCTTGTCAGTTCTTCACTGCAGTCTGCAAGTTGGACTTCTTATTTCTTCATTGAGGACTTTTCTTACTCAATCTGCTCTTCCATAATAGCAATCAAACATGCATGACTCCTCGAAACTTGGAAATCAACACAGAGTACACCATTTTGAGGGCTCTTTGCACGCTTGTGGTGTTCAACCTAGCCTTGCAATAAAGAAATCCTAGCAGAGCTAATTTGCAACTTCTATCTTTCAGGGAGGGAATCTTTCTTGGCATTTCCACAACGTCAACTCTTCTGGTACAAAGCGTAAGAGGATGGAAGTAGGAATTTTCAATCGTCAGCAGAAGCGTGTCTTCTTGGACTCCTTGTGTCCTCATGAATTCTCTCCTTCGCGCCTTCTCCTTCTCTCTTCTCCTTCTCTCCTTCCCTTGTTTATTTTGAATCTTGTGAGTAAGAAAGAGACAAATTGTGCATAGCTCGTGCTTCACTAGCACCATGCATACACTTACCTACAGGTTAGCGCTTACGCTAACTTGTCATGTCAAATGTCATGTGTGCGTTGCCTCGTAAGCATCGTGCGTGACAGCTTATGCTCTCAATTATTGCCCACGCTAACGGGTTTTGAGACCATGTCATGGCACCTCCATCATGGCAGCAATGTCAATGACCATGGACCGATGAAATGAATCGACTTACCAAATAGGCGATTAACAATTAATAAAGATCTTTATATCAGCAAGTAATCTTTATGGTATTTCCGTTAACTCGTTAAACGGCAAAGGACAATACACTAGCAGGGAATACTACTCGTCAGTCAAATGAGAGTAAACTAGCATCAATAATGCAAATCAGTAAACTCATACATAAGCAAGGTTAGAAGACAGTGCGTATCAATGGCTTCTCGCCTTGGATTCAGATCTCTCTCAGTAAGCTGTACAAGAGAGTTGGCCTCGTTTCCGAATGCCGAACTCGAGAGCAATGCCTAGCATATGTACATGGAATGAGTTTACTGTTCAACGGTCAGTGCGATGGCACCGCCTACCCGGGAGTTAACCACGTTGGTAGGACCTCGGTTAACCAAATCCACCGCCATCTCCCATCATCCCGAATAGCCATCCATCATAGGGATGTCATCTGGCTATTCATCTAGCATATCGCACTTAGATGCATATCAAGGCAGTTCGCTGCTACCGAGTACGGAAGTCAGCTTGCTGTCAAAGAATGTGTCAGCAAGCTGACTTATATGGACTTTCAGCCTGCTGCTTTCGACTGAGTCAGCAAACTGATAATTATGTAAAGTCCAGCAGACTGACTATTAAGTAAAGTCCAGCAGCCTAACTATTAACTAAAGTCTAGCAGACTGACTATTAACTAAAGTTCGGCAGGCTGAACTTAATTAACTATTATATTTAAATGAATATTATATCTACTAATATACTGATTCATTACAACCGAGGCGGTCTGTTGCCTCAATGTTGCTTGACCTGACGGTTTCAAAATGACTCCTGCTAGCCTTGGTGAGGAAGCCCCAAGGCCGACCTCGCTAGCAGATCCCCACCCATTGCTGATTTTCCGGATTGACTAGGTGTTAAGTGGTGACATTGCACGTGTAACAGGCTTGTAATGAATCAGTATATTGGTAGATATAATATTCATTTAAATATAATAGTTTACTAAGTTCAGCCTGCTGAACTCTAGTTAATAATCAGTCTGCTGGACTTCATATTTAATATCAATTTAATGACTCCGCCGGAAGCAGCAGGCTGAAGTCAACTTAAGTCAGCTTGCTGACACATTCTTTGACAGCCAGCTGACNATAAACTGCAAAAAATTTAAATAAGGGAACTGAACCTGACCAGCCTCCCTTACTGACTGCCTCTTCAGCGTGTCACCTTAAGGGGTTGTTCCTGGGGCTTCAGGGTCAGGAGACGGAGATCTGGACCTAGATCTGGACAGCCCTCTAGGTCTGTCAGCTGGCCTTCTAAAGAACCCTGTTTGCTCTAAAGTTGGCCCTCGGGGAGAACGGAGGATGGTGGCCTGCTCTTCAACTATTTGGGTGTTGATTCCCACATAGACAGGCATTCCAGTAGGATGCTGAAATACATTGGCTAGAGGTACATGCCCCTGAGCGGAGGGGGAGGCTGGCATACCTCTGGCCCACCCACGTGTCCCTCTTCTGGCACCTGTGTCCTCTGGGGATTTCTGTCTGTGTCTGCTGCCCAGTACCGTCAGATCAGCTTCTTCCCCTGCTTGGGCAGGTGNAATAGATGGCAATTCGGGATGATGGGAGATAGCGGTGGATTTGGTTAACCGAGGTCCTAACAACGTGGTTAACTCCCGGGTAGGCGGTGCCATCGCACTGGTCGTTGAACAGTAAACTCATTCCATGTACATATGCTAGGCATTGCTCTCGAGTTCGGCATTCGGAAACGAGGCCAACTCTCTTGTACAGCTTACAAGGAGAGATATGAATCCAAGGCGAGAAGCCATTGATACGCACTGTCTTCTAACTTTGCTTATGTATGAGTACACTGATTGCATTATTGATGCTAGTTTACTCACATTTGACTTACGAGTATTGTTCACTGCTAGTGTGTTGTCCTTCGCCGTTTAACCAGTTGACGAAAAATATCAGAAAGATTACTTGCTGATATAAAGATCTTTATTAATTGTTAATCGCCTATTTGGTAAGACGATTTTTTTCAGTACTATCAGAGCAGTTATCACAGTCTTCTTTGTATGGTTAGGACAAGGTCTCAAACTAGCAACTCTTGAGACATGGAGAACCAAGATAACGAGAATGTCCAAAACCAGGCGGAAAGCCATGTAGCGGGAACCCGTACCTATTCTGAAGCAGTGGCAGATACTGCAGCTGGAGAGGCTGCAGATGAGGCAGCTGCTATTGCCGCAGTCGCAGCACAGCAAGCTAAGGAGGAGAGAGCCAGATTAGAAGCTGACCATTTAGCAAAGGCTGCTGAAGATACAGAAAGGAGGGAAGGAGAGCCAGCTGACGAGCGCACTGTTGAAGAACTTATGGCAGCAAGGGCCAGTGTTCTGAACCCACCTCCTGCTGTTCAACTCAATGTACCCCTAGGTCAAATTCGTGACCGGCTGAATGCGGCAGGAATTGCTGCTGCAGGAGCGAGAGGGATTGTTGAGGACACTACTCAGCGAGTAGATGCCAATGTTGCTGCTGCATTTGCCAGACTACCACCCCAGAGTGTAGACTTGGGAGCATGGTTCGTTCAAATGCTGTAGTGAAACAGATAGATAAAGTACTTAGTAAATCAGAATAGTTTATCTATTCAAGACAAGGATCTTTGAACACAAGTGATAGCTTCTTGAAAGAGAGATGGCTTCTTGAAAGTTAATATATTTCTAGATTTTGGCAAGTACAAGAGTGATTCTGGAATGTCTTTCTATGCTCTAGCTCTTGTTTATATACTTGCTA
>WELA01006442.1:316438-339164 GCA_009602735.1 Mesotaenium endlicherianum
AGGGCCTAGTAAGCCCAAGCCGAAGCCTCCCCAAGACTATGATCCTGACGGAAACAGAAAATATTACCTGATCAAGTTTCTCGCGGATGTTGAGCAGTGGCTGGAGAACTACCCAGAACTGCAAGATTACGAGAAGGTCAGGCACACCGGTGCGCTACTGAAAGGCAGTGCCGCAGACTGGTGGCTTTACTGGAAGGAAGAGCGTAAGGCTCGGCAACTCGGTGACCCTACGTGGGTAGAGTTTGTCAAGAAGTTGCATGAGAAGTTCGATGTCATCAACCAGCAGCAGAAAGCTATCTATGCGATGATCTCCCTGACACTGAAGCAGACCACTTCAATTGCTGAGTTTGCTCAAAAGTTCCAGGAGAACATGATGAAACAGCCAGACTTGCCAGAACGGTATAGGATAGCATACTTCAGGTATGGCTTGAAATGCGAAGTCTCTGGTCATTTTGCTGNGCGAAGTCTTGGGTCATTTTGTTGAAAAGAAGTAAGAAAAACTGGCTGACTTGATCCAGGATGCTGATGCCTGGGATCAACAGCAGTTCAATCACAAGCGTCAGAGTTATGCTTTGGTGTCTAAGATTGTCAAAAAGCCCCACGACTCCTACAATGCAATTGGAGGAGACCAAGCTGAGGATGATCAGGGTGATGGATATGAGTATGAGTATAATGCTATACAGTCTAGAGGAAGAGGTGGTGTCTGTCGAGGCAGCTATGGAAGAGGTGGTGGTAGGACTAAGCCGAGACCAGCCTCAGCAAAATCTTTTTGCTTCCATTGCCAGCAGACGGGTTATTTCAAAGAGCAATGTCCAGTCAAGCACCTCTCGAAGGTCGAGAGAAAAGACCAGCCTTTCAAAGACAGCAACAGTCGGTAATCCAGTCTCCTGACTATGAGGATGCTAGAGATGGTGAGTCGTCACTAGCTGCCCTCGTAGCAGGTATTATGGGCCCTGCTGAACTGGATTCACTATGCATGCCTGACAACCAGATAAAGGAGACCATCAGCAATATAGACATTCAGAGAGTGCACACTCTGGATGCTCTTGTTCCACCTGATGTCCAACATTTCTTTGCTACGTCAGGAGAACAATGCGAAAGTCAGGAAAAGACAGTCCCCCCTATCCTACTGCAGTGCATGATTGCAGGTAGAAAGGTGAGGGCATTTGTTGACGGAGGGGCGTCACATACTTTTATCCACAAGGACTTAGTTAAGCGGCTAAGGCTGCCTACTGTCACCCAAGGGAATAGAAAATTATTCCTTGGAGATGCCTCAAGTATCCCGGGAGGAGTTATAACCAAGCCTATTGAGGTCCAGTTAGGTTCTGGCATTGCAATTCTAACTGAAACGCTTCCATTTGAGGTACTCAACACTGGCTTTAATGATCTCGTGCTAGGCAGGTCCTGGCTTTATAGACATCAAGCTGAAGTGTGTTGAAGCAGAGGTACAGTTAAAGTGAGAGGAGCCAGTGATGGGCAGACTGACTTGGCACCCACCAGTGCTCTTCCTCTTGTCCTGTGTGGATGGCAAATGAAGGAAAAGAAGAGACTTCCAGAAGGATGCAAGTTGCTGAATGGAGTTCGTCAAAAGCTGGAACCAGAAGGAAGACAGAATGTTCTGTCTGCTGCTAAGAGAGGTAACTCCTCAACCTGAAGAAGTGGTGGAGAAAAAGTTAAGCCCTCCGGAGCACCCTACTGCTGCAAAAATTGTTGCTCAGTACACAGATGTATTTAATATGCCTCCAGGACTACCCCCTAAGAGGGAAGTAGATCATAGGATTGATTTATTACCTGGGAGTCAGCCACCCTGGCAACGCACTTATGGCTTGTATTATGTGGAGAGCGAGGAGTTGAAAACACAAATTGCAGAGCTTGAGGAAAATGGTTATCTTCCCCCCAGTAAATCACCTTACGGCGCACCCATCCTATTTGTTAAGGAAAAGAATGGCAGTATGCAAATGTGTGTGGATTACAGAGCTCTGAACAGAACTGCAGTAAAGAACAAGTATGCTTTACCCAGAATTGAGGACTTGCTTGATACCCTGTCTGGTGCTAAGGTGTTCAGTAAGATAGATCTCAAGAGTGGTTATCATCAAATCAGAATTGCTGAGGGGGGTGAACACAACACTGCCTTCCGCACACGTTATGGACACTATGAGTTCAACGGGATGCCATTTGGACTCACTAATGCTCCTGCGACCTTCATGGGTGCTATGAATGACATTTTCAGACCTTATTTGGATAAGTTTGTGCAGGTTTTCCTAAATGATATTTTAATTTTCTCTAAAGATGAAGCTCAGCACGCTGAACACTTAAAGACAGTCATGGACACTCAGAGAAGAAATCACTTATATGCTAAAATGAGCAAGTGTGATTTCTTTAAAGAAAGTATTGAATTCTTAAGCCACGTTGTCAGTAAACAAGGCATCAGTGTGGATCCTAAGAAAGTCCAGACCATAAGGGACCGGCCAGTACCACAGTCTGTCTATGAAGTTAGATCCTTCCTCGGGTTGGCTAACTACTATAGTGTGACGTATCCGCTTTTCGAGAGGATCTTTTCTCGGTATTTAAGGAATATTCAATTCAAGTGGGAGGAAAATTTGTATACTTGTGGAAGTTGACGAATACTCGAAAGACCGATAGTGAAAACTAACGTAGAATGTGTGCTTGTGAGAGTTGCACTCACAATGACTCTGCAGGTATTTATACCTGCACAACATGAGGCACTGGAGTGCTTCGAGTCACCACCTAGGGCACCGGTTCATGTTCAACGAAAACGGTCGAAGGGACGTGTCCAATTCGGCCGAATGCTCGAAACGCGCAGTTGGCCGTTTGGAGACTTTTCGACGGTGTCCGAAAAACCGTTTCGCGTCAAACGGGCGTTTTCGCGTTCTCGCGACTTTTCGAAAAAGTCGCGATTGATCGCGGAGTCGCGTACACATGCTTTCGTCATGAACCGGTAGTATAGAAAGCTACTTTGGCCAATCGGTTAGGTGTGAACGTTTCAAACGAAAGTCGCGGGTTCGATCGAATCCGCTCGGATGCAAAGCGACTTTGCATATTTCGTTTCGTTTGACTTTACGACTGTTTGTTCGTATTAATGATACGACAGTTTCTTCGTATTACGACTAGTCGTAATCCGAAATCTGTGATTGTCCATTATTCGTAATAATGACAATCAAAATAACTTAATCAAACAATGATTAATTAAATTATCATCTCATGATTATTCAAAGGAACTTTATGAATACTTATGTCGTACTTTTGCGAAGTAGTCGAATTACGTTACGACGCTTTTTGCAATAGTATCTCGGTCGTTTCGCCAATCGACCGGGAATTAATCGGCACACGTGTGTGGCGAATAATTCACTGTGATGCAATCATTTATCAAATAACTTATGATAAATAGTATAACGTATTTTAGGTAATTGGGAAAACGTCCCAAATACGCCTAAAAAGCTCAAATCGTTACACTCCTCCCCCCTTCAAAGAACTTAACGTCCTCGTTAAGCGTACGTCTTTTAAGTCGTAGATGTGTCGATACTAGCCTTGACTAGCGGAAAACACTGGTGANGAGTGAGGGATTGGACTATGCATCATCACAGTGACGGAGGAGAGCGATTACTTGGCCGCGTCTCTTTTGCGTTTGTTCCATGGCTTACGAAGAGCGCTTGGTAGCACACTTGCCTCGGCGCAGAGCTTTTGAGCATCAGCCCATCGTAACCAATATTGTTGGACCAGGTCCTTACAATTAAGTAGGATTTCGTCCTGAGGTTCGTACGAGTACCAACTGGAATCGTAATCTAGGCACTTTATCAAAAGCTCCACGCGTGGAGGTTTATGACGAGTGTAGCGGTGTCCTAAGACCTCCTCTACATACCAGGCCTTATCATCATCGGCGAGTTCCAATTCCGGTGCTTGTGGCTGATAGCGGCCATCGGACCTAAACAGCTTCAGTAAACTGACATGGAACACAGGATGCGTTCGCCCCATGGATTTAGGCAAATTCAGTCGGTATGCAACCGGTCCAACCTTTGCGATAACGATAAAAGGGCCTACCCAGCGAGGCAGAAGCTTGCGCTTTTCTGGGTGCTTGAGTTGGAGGTTTTTAGTTTGCAAAAATACTTTATTGCCAACTTGAAAACTTGACTCTGTCCTGTGCGTGTCAGCAAACTTTTTCTGCCGATCTCGAGCAGCGGCTAAAGCCAGCTTCGCGTTTTTGTGCACCTCTTGAAGAGAATGGACAAATAGGCGTGCACTTGGTACTCTCATGGTTGACAGCCCCGCCTCAGCGTAAACGTCGCGCGTGAGAGGAGTGTGCGGATGTCGCCCATAGTTTAGGAAAAATGGATTTTCCTTAACACTTTTTTGATAAGCATTATTAACTGCGAACTCTGCGACTGAAAGGAGGGTATCCCAGTCGTCTTGGCGAGGATTCACATAATGCCTAAGGAACTGTTGCAGAACGCGGTTCATTCGTTCTGTCTGACCATCGGTCTGAGGATGGAAGCTAGTTGACATCTTAAGTTTTGTGCCGAAATGCGAACAAACTTCCTGCCAGAAGTGGCTCGTAAATCTACTGTCACGATCACTTATGATTTCTTTCGGCATGCCATGCAATTTGAACACGTGATCTACGAAGAGACGTGCGGTCTCGACGGCATTAAGTGCTGGGGTAGTGGCCACAAAGTGTACCATCTTAGTGAAACGATCCACGATCGTTAGCACCCCATTGTGTCCTCGATCGGTGGTAGGCAATCAACGACAAAGTCGAGGCTTATGCTTTCTCAAGGAGCACATGCAAGTTCCAATGGTTGCAACTTCCCAGCGGGCAACGTATTGCTCGGCTTATTCCTCTGACATGTTGCGCAGTTGATGATGTACTCGGCAACATCAACCTTAAGGGACGGCCAAATGTACCCTGGGCGCAAAGAGTGTGTGGTTTTGGTAATTCCATGATGACCTGAGTAAGAAGAGTCATGCGCTTCTCGTAGTAGCGCATGTCTTACTCGGCCTTCTGGGACAGCAATGCGCCCATTGTGCCACCAAAAACCGTCCTCAAACGATCAGTTTGAGTGTTCTTTCCTTTTATCCATACTGTCCATCGTTACGGCTACACCGTTCAAGCCAGTACCCTGGAGATCTAGGAAAATCGGATCTTTGAGATAGCCCTCGTGAAATAGTTGATGCAGGTCAAGTATTTCTGAGTTGTGCATGCTATCCAAATTGGGTGTGCCCGCGTCACCAGGCTGGTTGCGGTCAAACGTCTGGGGGGGTACAGCAGGATCAAGGGTGGCCGCCCTTGAAACCTGACCATTTTGTTCTCGCAAGCTCGCAACAGTCCCCAACATCAAGTGGTGGTGAGGAATTCGACTTAGAGGATCAGCAACATTGTTGCGGCCTGGGCGATACGCCCACTCAAAGTGGAATTGTTGCAAGAACTCAGACCATCTCGTCTGTCTCCTCGATAGCGTTGGCTGAATTTGAAAGAAAGTATTTGGGCAGTGGTCCGTAACCACTGTCAAACCTTTGCAGCCTTCCAAATAACATCGCCAAGTTTTCAAAGCGTATATGACTGCCCAGAGCTCCTGCTCTGTCGTTGAGTAATTTTGTTCGGCAGGTGTCAGCTTTCGACTCTCAAAACTGATAGGCTGGCCTGCCTGCAGCAGTACAGCCCCTATTCCAACACCAGACGCATCGGCGACGACCTCGTAAGGCAAGTCGGGATCGGCTAATGAAAGAAGTGGCGCATTCAAGAGTGCTTACTTAATGGGCTCAAACGCATGTTGCGTATTCTCATCCCAAATGAACGTCTTATCTTTCCTTGTCAGAGCGGTGAGTGGCGCGGCCATCACTGAATAACCTTGCATAAACTTACGAAAGTAGTTAGCAAACCCGAGGAATGAACGTACAGTATGTATATCGGTTGGGACAGGCCAGTCAGCGACACACGCTATCTTGGCTGGGTCAGGGCGCACCCCTTTCGAACCCACTATATGTCCCAGGTACAACAATTCATCCTTTAGAAAGGAACATTTCTTGAGCTTAGCGTACAGTTGCTGCTCACGAAGGATTTGCAACACCAACTCGAGGTGCTTGTAATGCTCGTCCCTGTTCTTTGAGTAGACGAGGATATCGTCGAGGTAAACCTGGACGAATTTCCCCAAGTAAGGTCTAAACAAATTGTTCATGGTACTTTGGAATGTCGCTGGTGCATTGGTAAGTCCAAAACTTAGGGCTTTGTATTGGAAATGCCCAATAGGCGTTCGAAACGCTGTTTTGGGGACATTCTCTGGTGTGATTCGAATATGATGATAGCCTTGGGCTAAATCAAGCGAGGAGAACACGCATGCCCCCTGCAGCGAATCAAACAAATCATCAATGCGAGGCAACGAATAGCGGTTCTTGACCGTTATGTTGTTCAGCGCACGATAATCAATGCACATTCTAAGCGTCCCATCTTTCTTTTGGACAAAGAGGATTGGGGGCCCCAAATGGAGAAGAGCTCGGCTCAATCCAGCCTTTCTCCAGCAAGTCGCTAATTTGATCTTTCATCTCGGTCATTTCCAACGGGCTTAGGCGATAAATCGGTCGCCAAGTCGGTTGAGAATCGGGAACGAGAGGGATGGTATGTCCAATACCCCAATCAGGCGGAAGCCCGGCTGGTATTTCAATTGGAAACACTGACTTATACTTTTGCAAAAGAGCAAAAAGGTCGGCTGTGAGTGTTTCTTCATGACCAGTCTTGTCCAACATCGGTTCTTGCGTAAAGAGCGTAGTTGAAGTTGCTGGGGAATCGGGTCTCAGTAATCCAAAGAAAACATTTTGACCGTGCTTTGCCAAACGTCACGCTTGCTTTATGGACAATAGAAGAGTCTTCAAAGGACTTTTCAAGGCCATATCGGGCTTAAGGAATTGAAGAGAAATCTTCCTGGTCCCCTTGCGTACAATGCATGTCTTTTGACTGAAGTCAAGCAATGCACTTGTTTGCCTAAGCCAATCATTACCCAAAACTGCGTCGATTCCATGCGGCAATTCAGTTACGTAGAATTGTACACGCCCATGGAAGGACTGCACGCTGAGCGGCAATTTAAGCATTCCAGTAATGCAAGCTAACGAGCCATCGCCAAGGCGAAGAGTCTCGTCCTTGAGTATTGGAAACAACTTCATCCCTTGTGCAAAACGTGCACTAATGAAGCTTACTGACGCGCCTGAATCAATGACTGTAAAGCATGATTTACCTGAAACTTTCGTTTCAAATGTCATACTTAATCCCAAAGAAGCATTATGCATCACCAGCAACGTCCTCGCCTTGAGAGGAATGTGGGAAATATGGAGGTCCTTTACCAAAATCCCATTTTGCATTGCTGTCCTTGCGCAAAACCGAGTAATCGGGTCAAAGTACGCGCGAATATGTGTGAATGCAGCAATATATATTGGTGCAAGACACTTGTGCATTTTCCGTAAGCGAGATAAGTGTTCGTAACACTTGGCAAGGTTAGGATCATGCGGCTGAAAGTGCAAGAACATGGTATCATGGATGCACTCGAGTTCCAAGAACTCAGCAAAGCTCAACACTGGCATACAAATATATTCGTTTCGAAGTATATTTATATCGGGTATGCCTGAGTGAACAAGGATTCTTGGGGCTTGCGCGCAAACTCCTAGAATTTCCTGCTCACTAAGTCGTGTTGTCAAAAGCTCAGAAGGAGGCTTTGCGACTAGCTCCTGAGCTACTCTTTTAAAGGCCCCTTGCCTTTCCCCTTGGGATCGTTTCTCGAATCCCTCCTAGTAGGACATTGCGAGATCGTATGCCCTTGCTTCCCACAGCCAAAACACAGCCCTCTGGTCATCATACGATTGCGAGCTTCGGTGTTGTCTATTTTGCCTATCTTGGGAGGTGGACTAGTGGATCGAGTGCTAGGGCCCGCGCCATTAGGATAGTTCCTCTTGGGGGCGGGTTTACTTGTACTAGGAAAGGACGATGGAGGACGTGATGGACGCGAGGCCCGTTTAGGCGTAGCGACCGACTCCTCTTGAGCTAAAGTCTCGGTGTAACGAATGAGATCGGCGATGGCTGTCCATTCCAAACCGGTGACTGGGTTCGCGTTGAGACGATTAGTGTATTCCGCCTGGAGTCCCAAGCGAAAGAGGTGAATTTGCATCCCAGTATCAACTGGAACATCCACTATTTGGGCGACTAAGATACGGAACTTATTGATATAGTTTTCGATAGTGCCTGTCTGGTTGAGGAGAAGCAACTTATAACGAGCTATCTTGGATAGGTTGTGACGCCCAAAAGGATTGCGTAACTCGGTACTAAACTCCTCGAAAGTGATGGCCCCCCTCTCAGTCCCATGCCATAACTGCGATGCATCCCCCTTGAGAAAAGTGGAAGCCATCATGGCTTGGTCGGCAGGGGCTACTTTCGCTAACGCAAAGAAGGTTTTGAGTTCTTTGAGAAAACGGCGTACGTCAGAATTGGGGCCACCTTGAAACTTTTCAAGCAGCGATGGTTTGTACGAAGGCGTTGGTGCCGCGGTCTGCCCAAGGATGATGGGCGGGATTGGCGTGTTGGCGTTGTCGCCTGCGGTCCCTGATGGGCCCGGCATCCCTTGGGCAGCCTGTAAAAAAGGACCAACCAAAGGGTGAGTGTCTATGGCAGCAACGAAGCGAGTGACAAGGTCGGCAAACTCAGTATGAGTGGCTTCAGCGAGGTTAACACGGTCTTCTGTACGACCAATGACGTCGGACAAAGTACTAAGTGCCAGTGTCGTGGTTTGACTGTCAGTCGTCAAGGCCGTGAAGCGTTGTAAAATGGTTTGCTGGAAAGTGCGCGGCGAGATTGGCTCGGCGGGCAATCCTCCAGCATCGCTGCTGGTGACGACAAGAGCAGCTGCAGCGGCGGCGGCAGCAGCGGCAGCAGTCGCAGCGGCACCATTGTCGCCCTCCATATGGAAGCCGAGATAGCGCCGGAAGAGAGAGAAAAAATTTCCCGTCGAAACACGATAAGCGACCGGGGGGTCAGGGCAGTATTGGGATGGGTGACCTGCCCAATACGAAAAATTGCCCCAAATATATTTTCACAAAAATATATTCCAGCCACTTTAAAAAAAAAAAAAATCCTTGGAGAAACCGAGATCGGCTCCGATACCAATGTGACGTTTCTGCTTTTCGTGAGGATCTTTCCTCGGTATTCGAGGAATATTTAATTCAAGTGGGAGGAAAATCTGTATACTTGTGGAAGTTGACGAATACTCGAAAGAGCGAAAGTGAAAACTAACGTAGAATGTGTGCTTGTGAGAGTTGCACTCACAATGACTCTGCAGGTATTTGTACCTGTACAACATGAGGCACTGGAGTGCTTCGAGTCACCACCTAGGGCACTGGTTCATGTTCAACGAAAACAGTTGAAGGGACGTGTCCCATTCGGCCGAATGCTCGAAACGCGCAATTGGCCGTTTGGAGACTTTTCGACGGTGTCCGAAAAACCGTTTCGCGCCAAACGGGCGTTTTCGCGTTCTCGCGACTTTTCGAAAAAGTCGCGATTGATCGCGGAGTCGCGTACACATGCTTTCGTCATGAACCGGTAGTATAGAAAGCTACTTTGGCCAATCGGTTAGGTGTGAACGTTTCAAACGAAAGTCGCGGGTTCGATCGAATCCGCTCGGATGCAAAGCGACTTTGCATATTTCGTTTCGTTTGACTTTACGACTGTTTGTTCGTATTAATGATACGACAGTTTCTTCGTATTACGACTAGTCGTAATCCGAAATCTGTGATTGTCCATTATTCGTAATAATGACAATCAAAATAACTTAATCAAACAATGATTAATTAAATTATCATCTCATGATTATTCAAAGGAACTTTATGAATACTTATGTCGTACTTTTGCGAAGTAGTCGTATTACGTTACGACGCTTTTTGCAATAGTATCTCGGTCGTTTCGCCAATTGACCGGCAATTAATCGGCACACGTGTGTGGCGAATAATTCACTGTGATGCAATCATTTATCAAATAACTTATGAGAAATAGTATAACGTATTTTAGGTAATTGGGAAAACGTCCCAAATACGCCTAAAAAGCTCAAATCGTTACACTTAGGAGATTTATTGAGATATATTCTACAAAGGCCAGTAAACTGACTGACCTTACTAAGAAAGACATAGGGTATGTGTGGGGGGAAGAGCAGCAGGCTGCCTTCCAGACTCTTGTTGATGCTCTCTGTTCTGCCCCGGTGCTAGCCGTGTATGACCCCAGCAAACCGGTGCACGTGGTCACTGATGCCTCTGACTTTGCCATGGGTGCTATTTTTTCGCAGCCTGCTGACAAAACCACAAAGGATGGTAAGGTACGGCAGGAGTGGCATCCTGTATTGTACGAGTCTATGAAATTTAATCCAGCGGAAATTAATTACTCAGTGCTTGATAAAGAGCTGCTAGCTATCATTCATGTGCTCAAACAGTGGAGAGCATACTTACATGGTAAAGCTTTTAAGGTGATTACAGATCATCTAGCTCTGAGTCACTTTCAGAAGAAATCCAAGCTGTCAAGGAGGGAGAACCGCTGCAGCCAAATGCTGGAGCAGTTTCAAGTCCAGATTGACTACAAACCAGGGAAGTTGAATCCTGCTGATGCACTCTCTAGAAGACCTGACTTGCAAGGAAGGAACTTTAGTCAGCATGGTGTAGATAAAGTCTTGTGTGCACTCACTTCACTAAAGGTGAAAAAGTCCTTCCTTGAACAACTTAGGAAAGCCTACCTTTTTGACCCAACATTCGAGCCCAGCCCCACTACTGGTATGTGTCGTGCTACTGCACTCGGGTATAAGCTTAAGGGTGGTCTGGGTGACCGAAACCACTTCAGGTAGGCTGAAGCTGGTCATTCCTAATAACGTGGAAGTAAGGTCCCTTTTATTGAGTCAAGCACATGACAGTTTACTGGGTGGGCATTTGGGGCAGGCCAAAGCTGTTGGCAAACTGGCAAAACATTATCATTGGGAGGGATTACCTCGGGAGGTCTTGAAATACGTTAAGTTCTATGACCAGTGTCAAAAGAACAAGTCTAGGCACACACCACCGGGGGGCCTCTTACAACCGCTGCCCATCCCAGCTGGTCGCTGGGAAACAATATCCATGGACTGGGTGGTCACACTGCCACGAACTGCCAATGGGCATGATTCGATACTGGTAGTCGTGGATAAACTGACAAAAATGGTCATTTTTGTCCCCACAACTGTCAAAGTAACTGCACTCAAAACAGCGAGACAATTCTATGACCATGTAGTATGCCAACATGGGCTTCCCTCTAATATCATCTCAGACAGAGACTAAAAATTTACCTCTAAGTTTTGGCGAGCTTTAATAGGGTTAATGGGAGTCAAACAGCTGCTTAGCACAGCTAACCACCCTCAGACTGATGGGCAGACTGAAAGAACTAACCGAGTTTTGCAGGAGGTGCTGAGAGTATATATTAACAACAAACAAGATAATTGGGATGACCTGTTGCCTCAAATTCAGTTTGCGGTCAACAGTGCGGTGCACGCGTCAACGGGCAAGACTCCTTTTGAACTCAGCCTGGGTAGAGTCCCTAAGTTTCCTTTAGATGTGCTAGGGGAGTCTTTAACTCACCCTGAAAGGATTGACAATCCGGTCTCCCTCCAGTTAAGTCAGGAGTTTGCTGACACCCTGTCAGAAGTCCAACAAAACGTGCACAAAGCCCAAGAAAACCAATAAAAATACGCTAATCAACACCGTCGGGAGCTGACATTTTCTAAGGGCAATTTAGTCAAATTGCATTCTCAGCACCTGTACCTCCCTGGTGTGGTCAAGAAAAAGCTTGGCCCTGTCTGGCCCTGTCTGGGTCGGTGGTGCGTCGTGTCGGTCAGAATGCTTACAAACTGAACATGTCAGCCGAACACAAGGGTCACCCGGTCTTTAATGTCTCCTTCCTGGAACCATACATCAAAGGTGATACACTGTTCACAGGTTGGTTACCTGTCCAACCGGGACCGGTCCCCGCTGTCCGAGACGGTGACTCTAAGGAATATGAGGTTTAGGAAATTTAAGACGCGCGCTCGGTCCGTCGATCGTCTAAATATGTCATGAAGTACCTCATTCAATGGAAGGGTTACGATGCCTCTGGGGACACTTGGGAATTTCAAGACCATTTGACTAATGCCAAACGGGCGTTGAGACGGTTCCACCTTCGGGCGGCTGGAGCACCTCTGTAAGGTCATAGGTTTATGAAGTGCATTTTTGAGTATCATGAAAGTATGTTTTGATTGTATAGTAGTGTAGAGTGCATTTGTGTGGTCATTTTGATATAAAGTTCATCGAATTTGGTCAAGTATTGAGAGAGTTATGGACTTCCGAAGTTTAATTGGTTTTGAGGTCGGTTGACGACTGTCCTTAATTCGCGGTGAGCGCGACCGTCGGATTGACCGACAGCGTCGAGCGATCTGGCCCGTTAGAATGAACTCGAACCTTCACGTAAGTTCGGCTGACGCGGAGTGCCGACTAGGTCGATTTACCTAGAAGTTTCGGTTTAGCCTAGCGCGTCTAAGATAGAATATTCTAGTAATGTCGATGCATGTATGTGGACGTCAATTCGGCCCGACACGTCAGATTAGACTGATCTGGCTTACTCACGAATATTCTGGAAGGGACGATTTGACAAACACTTAGGAAAATCCGTAGCTTCCTCCTAGGGAGGAGAACTTAGCCAGAAAATTATAAATAGGCATAACTTCTTTGTTTTTTTATCAGTTTTCACTTCTGTAAATTTATACGGGTTTGTAATGACAAGGCCTTTCATCCTACATCATTTGTGAGCAGTTTCTTGCTACTCAAAATGTTGAGTAATATTCCTAAGCTTTGTTAGTGATATGCCGCTGCACTCTCTAGTACGATGGCAACTAGTTCCTTTCCTCGTGAGTCACTACGCTTCCACTAGGGCACTTTGCCCCTTTCAACCTCCCTAATAGTCATTTCATTTGACACGGGAAGGTGACAGGAGGTCCTCTCCATTTAAGTTGGAGGGAAGAATATATGACAGTTAGGGTGCGAGAGCGAGAAAGGGACAGTTATGTGAACCCTAAGTGTCAGCAAAGTGATAGATGGGACGGTTATGTGAATCCTAAGTGTCAGCATAGTGACATAGGAGACAGCCTGGTCCACAAAAAGCACCTTTGGCTGAAGGAAAAAGGGCCTCGCACAGCAATACATCACTTAACACACATGAAAACACATTCACGCGTTTATGTCTAGCGCACCGCAACTACGTCAACTCCTAGCAATCACCCTGTAAGGTAAACAGGAATGAATATACCATACTAATACGAACTTCTCCCTTCCTGCAACTCCTGTGACAAAGGTTGATATCTTACTAACTTGTGCCCTGGTTACAGGTGCAAAATGGCTTCCACCACACAAAAGGAGGACAGAAAGCGCAAGGCAGAAGAAGCCAGGAGGACAATGGAGCAATACCAGAAGGAGCTGGCGGCGACGTCCCTCACCAGGATAGAACAAGAAAGGGTTCGCAAACAACAAGAGGCGGCAGAAGAAGCACAAAGGAAGAAGGATCAGGAAGCGGAAAACCTCAGGAAAGCTGAGCAGGAGAGACATAAGAAATAACAAGAAGAAGCGGCAGCGGCAGAGGAGGAGAGAAGGGAAAAGGCTGAAGCGGACAGGCAGAAGAGCTTGGCCACTTAAAGGTATACTGTGGTGGGTGGCCAAAACTTTGATAACCTGAAAGAAGCATTGCTGGCAGCCCAGGAGATCAACAAGTTGGAACAGACAACACTGCTACAGAGGGAAGGAACTGCAGCACTGGATAGGTACATTGAGACACACACTGGTGTGGTCCTCTACGAGGATTATGCCAAGATGGTCGGCTATACAGCAGAGCAGGCCCGGTACCTTGCCAATGATTCAGAGAACAAGCCAGTCCCAATACCGGGAATAGTGGGAGATCAGAGACTCATCAGGATGGTGAGCATGCGGCCCGATAGCTTTAAGGATACGATATTCTACCTCACACTATTGCCAGCTTACAACGAAGTTGAGAGAAGGAGCTGGGAGTACTTGGCCAGGAAAGCAGGACAACAGATGTTCTCTCCCCACTGGTTCCCATGCAAACTGAGAAAAGCTGAGCATGGAACCCAGTACTACCAGCAGCCAACAGACTGGAGGTGGATGACCGTCACAAACAAAAAGCAGGAGTGTGACCGAGCCCAACCAGACGATTTCCACTATGGCCTAGACGGCTACCTCATCCTACCACCGCACATTGCCCCTTGGGACCCCAGGCTGAATGGCTGCCTGAGCAATATGAATGCAGAGACCAAAGAGCACAAGAGGAGGGGGAGAGACTACTTCTCTAAGGGAAAGCATGCCTTCGTCAAATGGGCGAAGAATGCAGGCCGGATAGATATCAGCAGGCTGAAGGCCAAGCAACCTCCAGCGCGCCCTAAGAAAGGGAGGTCAGTAGACTACTCCATGTCTACCAGGGAGCAGGACGACCTAGTGGACAAGACTCCTACTCTCTCAGAGGAGGAGGATGAGGAGGATGAGGAAGAAGAACAAGGCAGAGGAGAAGCATCAGGAGCAGGTACTCAGGAGACCCAGGGGCAGGCAGGGGCACTTCCTAAGGAACCAAGATCAGGAATATGGAACGTGATCCAGGTCATGGAGGCAATTGGACCCCGCACTCGCTCCCCCAGCCCACCTGCCCAAGCAGGGGAAGAAGCTGATCTGACTGTACTTGGCAGCAGACACAGGTAGAAATCCCCAGAGGACAGGGGTGCTAGAAGAGGGACACGCGGGGTGGCCCGAGGTATGCCGGCCTCCCCCTTCGCTCAGGGACATGTACCTCTTGCCAATGTATTCCAGCATCCTACTGGAATGCCTGTCTATGTGAGGATTAACACCCAAGTGGTTGAAGAGCAGGCTACCATCCTTCGTTCTCCTCGAGGTCCAACTTTAGAACAAACGGGGTTCTTTAGAAGGCCAGCTGACAGACCTAGAGGGCTGTCCAGATCTAGGTCCAGATCCCAGTCTCCTGATCCTGAAGCCCAAGGAACAACCCTTTAGGTGACAGGCTGAAGAGGCAGTCAGTAGGGGAGGCTGGTCAGGTTCAGTTCCCATATTTAAGACTTCTGCAGTTTAATGTTGTCGAGGCGACAATGTAAGGTTATGAAAGTGTAGTTTGTATCTTTCTAGCATTTTATATGCATAGAGTGTGATTTTAGAAGAACTTTGGCCTTTATTTCAAGTCATTTGGACAAGTATTGAGATAGTTATGAATTTTGGAAGTTTTTAGTGAGTTTTTAATGTCACAGATTCTATTTAGTGACAAGGACAGGTCCAGTGACGAAAATTTCGGTTGGAGTCCAGGAAGTAGGACATTGAAACATGAGGGTTCCAGAAAGTACGTACAATTACGTAGAGTGCCAAAGTGATCGTGGAATTTCTAGAAACTCCGTGAGGAGTTAGTGGATTGTGTAGTAGAATATTCTAGAGTGTGATTGTGTGCGTGTGAGTGTGCTAGCTTGTCCAACTAGGCAAGGTCAAGTACATGGAAGGAGCCATAGGAGAAGGTTCTGGAGGTACCTTGCTAGAGAGGACACTTAGAGTTAAAGGATAGATGGGAAGCACAAGGAAGTAGAGGGGGCTTAGTCTAGTCTAACCTTCTTACCTTGTACACGACTTTTCTTAATAAAGTGAGTTCTTTTCCACTCCTCTCTCATGTAGCCCTCTAACTCTTGCAAGGGTGGCATACCACCAGGCCACTCCACCTTGTGTATGCAACTAGGAAAGGTCCTCGTGCACGCATCCACTCGCGGGTGAGGGTGCGTGAGTGTGTATGGGCGCACTCCCCGCACCCTTCCCCCTTTTAGACAACAAGTTAAGTTGGAGGGATTGTAATGAATCAGTATATTAGTAGATATAATATTCATTCAAATATAATAGTTAACTAAGTTCACCCTGCTGAACTCTAGTTAATTATCAGTCTGCTGGACTTCATATTTAATATCAGTTTAATGACTCAGCCGGATCAGCAGGCTGAAGTCAACTTAAGTCAGCTTGCTGACACATTCTTTGACAGCCAGCTGACTTCCGTACTCGGTAGCAGCGAACTGCCTCAATATGCATCTAAGTGTGATATGCTAGATGAATGGCCAGATGACATCCCTATGATGGATGGCGATTCGGGATGATGGGAGATGGCGGTGGATTTGGTTAACCGAGGTCCTACCAACGTGGTTAACTCCCGGGTAGGCGGTGCCATCGCACTGGCCGTTGAACAGTAAACTCATTCCATGTACATATGCTAGGCATTGCTCTCGAGTTCGGCATTCGGAAACGAGGCCAACTCTCTTGTACAGCTTACTGGGAGAGATATGAATCCAAGGCGAGAAGCCATTGATACGCACTGTCTTCTAACCTTGCTTATGTATGAGTACACTAATTGCATCATTGATGCTAGTTTACTCACATTTGACTTACGAGTATTATTCACTGCTAGTGTGTTGTCCTTTGCCGTTTGACCAGTTAACGGAAAATACCAAAAAGATTACTTGTTGATATAAAGATCTTTATTTAATTGATATTCGCCTATTTGGTAAGTCGATTCTTTTCAAGGCTAAACTCACGCCCAGCACTGAGTTTTACATATCAGCATGATTTGGTCGGTGGATCAACAGTTGATTTTCTGTACTTGAGCGCGCCGTGCCTTCCGTCACGCGTACCAAACCGTTCAAGGAGCTGTCAATCGCGACTGCTGTCGTGCCTAATCTTGTCGGTGGCATAGCCACGCATGAAGGTTGGTTCATTGTCAGTACGTGGGTCATCGACTTGGTTGATCATTTAGGACCGACTTCCGCACGTGTGTTGGTGGCAGGCTGCACTTGGTTAATTGTGCCCTGGTGATCTTGAATCGACACAAGCCAAGTCTTGTGTATGAATCAGGATGAAGGAGCAGAGAAGAAGAATGAAGAGGAGGAAAGACTTAGGAAGGTTGAAGAAGAGAGACTCAATAAATTATGGGAGGAAGCTGCTGAACAAGAGGGGCAGAGGAAAGCAGACGAGGAACAACAAAAGAAGTGGAAGAGCTACATACAAACAGCGATAGGTAAGAACTTTGAGATCTTGAAGGAGGTTGAAATGAATCAACTTACCAATGAGCGATTATTAATTTAACGAAGAAGATTATCAACATGAGCATGTAATGTTTCAGGTATTTTGTGGTCACCTTATTAATCAAGAAAAGACCACACATTTAGCGTAAGCGATTCTCACAAGTCAATAATGCCATTAGTAAACTTATATATAAGCAAGATTAGTAAGCAATTCGTATAACGGCTTGCAGCCTTGGATTTGGGTATTTCCTCAGTAGTCTGTACAAAGAGTTGGATTTGAATCCGAATGCTGAACTCGATAGCAATACCTAGCATATGTACATGGAATGAGTACAGTGTTCAACGGCAAGTGCGATGGCATCGCCTACCTCGGAGTTAACCTCGTTGGTAGAACATCAGCTCACCAGATCCACAGCCATCTCCCATTATCCCGAATTGCCATCCGCCTTAGGCGTCCTCTTGCCATTCATCTCGCATATCACAAATAGATGCACTATTAGACAATTTGTGCAACGATCCGCCACTTGGCCGGTTGCGGCGCGTGCGACACGTCGCGTGGAACGACCAAATGTGACCAAAAAGTTTAGGTTTGAATTGTATATGTACAATTGGCGCGCAATTAAAGTACCTCGAGTTACCTTTTTGTTCGTATCGCTACAATTGTGTAACGATCCGCCACGTGGCCGGTTGCGGCGCGAACAACACGTCGCTTGGAGCGATCGAATGTGACCGAAAAGTGTCGATATGAATTGTATAAGTACATTGACGCGCAATCAAAGTACCTCGAGTTACCTTTTCATTCGTATCGCTACAACGGTATTAGAGCCGAGAATTTTACATTTTTTTTAGTGGTTGGATTTTGAAGGGGATTTTGTAATTGATCATTCTCTGGGGAAAATCAAATTTCTTGCAGATTTCATTTTGAATTCTCTTCTGATTCGCTCCCCATGGCTCGCGGTCGGCTCATCAAGATCATCGTCATCAACGACGATTCACTTCGGGCTCCTTGTTCCACGCCACGTGTCGCGCCCACACCACGTTACTCGCCGTTTACTCTTTGCGGGCCGCGTCACGTGCCGGAAGTGGATCTATGGTCGTATGAGGTTTTATCACCTGATTTACCTCCTTCACCAACACCTAATCCGCCCGCCGCGTCTCCGCCTCCTCCACCATCCCCTCCTCGCCCTCGCTCACCCACACCGCCGCCACGTGACGCGACGCCCTTGCAACGTGCCCCGCGCGAGTGGCCCGATGTCATTGACTCTTTGCCTTGTTTTGCTAACGCGCATTACTACCATTTGTGGAATGACAAGGGGCATTGGCTAGAGTTAGCCAACCAGTCCACTTTGGAGGCCTATCGGCGTGTGTATAGTCCATGTTTTTGTAGCCGTTCTGGATTTGTCCGGCCGCCCGTACCTATTTGTGGGTATACGACGTACCGCGGTTATGTTGATTATATGTATGCCAATTACCGCATTATTATCTTTGAACATATATATGATAGAGATATGTGTCGCGATCGGTCTGTTGGCCGTTATTCCGGCCATTGTGTTAATGCCCGCATTGATTATGTTAGTTTCCCTTACTTGTAGTGTTTGGGTAATTTCTTAGTTTACCACACTCCTTAGTGAGCAGGAAATTTTAGGTGCTTGTGTGCATGCACCAAAGGTTCTTGTTCTCTCAGGCATATCCGATATACGTATATTTCGTTCTTAATATATGGGAATGCAAGTGTTGAGCTTTGCCGAGTTCTTAGAGCTCGAGTATATCCATGCTTACATGTTCTTGCACTGCCAACCGCATGACCCTAACCATGAACAGTGTTGCGCACCCTTGTCTTGTTTACGGAAATTTCATCAGTGTCTGGCACCAATTTATATTGCTGCATTCACAAAACAATGCGCAAAGATTGAACCAATGACTCAGTTTCCCGCCGGCTTGGTAAAGCAACTCCATATTTCCCACCTTCCTCTCAAGGCGAGGACATTGCTAGTGATGCGTAATGCTTCTTTGGCTTTAAGTATGACGTTTGAGGTTAACATTTCAAGCTGATCATGTCTCACTGTCATTGATTCAGGAGCATCAAATAGCTTCATTAGTGCACGTTTTGCGCTTGACATGAAGTAGTTCCTATATCAAAAAATAAACAACTACACCTTGGCGATGGTTCTTTAGCTGACATTATTGGAACAATCAGGTTACGGCTTAAGGTGCAGTCATACCATGGCCATGAAAAGTTCTACGTAACGAACTTGCCCCATGGTGTTGACACAATTTTGGGTAATACTAGGCTTATGCCAACAAGGGCATTCTTAGACTACGGTCACAATACATGCATTGTTCACAAAGGAGGTCAGATGATTACTCTTCAGTCTCTTAAGCCAGCAATGGCGTTAGATAGTCCAAAGAGGACTCTTCTTTTGTCCATTAAGCAAGCTCGGCGCTTGGCAAGCGAGGTCAGCATGTTTTCTACGGGTTATTGAGACAAGCACCCTCAGAGGTTTCCACTACATTGAGACGCATATATCTCGCTAGATACGATGTTAAATGTCACAAAACAAGTCATATTGGACAGCCATCTTAATCAATTACACTTCTCTGATTCTTATATCTACACAATGAATATATCTTTTAAAGTTCATAGTAGAGTGCAACTGTCCAGGTCGGCCTTGGCCAGTCTCACACACTCAAACGAAGTTGCACAAGAAGACGTCTACGAGCTAATATATCATGATAATATGTCTGAAGAGCCAAAGTTTAGTTGGTTTTGAAGATAAGGAGGTCGATGTTGTGTCTGCACGCTAGTGCTGCACTCAAACAACTCAATCACAGATTTAAATGCATGTATCAGAATACCAGCTCAAGAAACCTTTCAATCCTTCTTCTACCAAGGAGACAATAAAAAACTAGGAGTGGCAGCAGTCTACGCAGCTATAGAGATGGCACTTCATCATTTGGCAGTCGGCTCTAAGCTCTCACGATCCCACGACACTACAGCTTGTGAAGACCTCCGGCTGTGTGCTAGCTTCCGGTTTTTCCAACGCCAAGGAGAGCTCATGCACCAAAAAGGGCTTAAAGCTTGTACCCCCCCACCCCCCCCCTGGGGCTCTTACTAGAGTCCTTATGCCTATCAAAATGTCCGACCGATGTCAATTGAGTAGGCCAAGATTGACTGCAAGTAGGGACCTGCTAGTGATGTGGTCCCATAGAGCCCCGCCCACAACTGAGCGAGTGCCCCAAGACACCCTAATCAAGAGGGTCCTCTTTGGCATCCTTCTGTGTCTTGGCTGCGCTAGTGGAGAACCTTTGCGGCATTGCGAGAAAGACTAGGGCAAGGAGAGCTTGCCACGTCTGTGCATGGTCAAGTCGTGTGGCACTGCACTCGCAAAGAACAAGAGTTTTCAAAAAAGTCAAACTTACGTAAATTTGCTTCCTGGGGTGTGTTACCCGTCCTCCTTGTTTGCCCTCAGATTGAGTTTCTCGTTGCCTACATGAGATTTTTCAGGGAGCCATTCCTGCCGGATGAGAGCACGCAAGAACGTGAAGGGAACTGCGTCTCGACAGGGCAGCAATGCGGACAAGTGTCACGACACGAGCTGTGCAGCAACTTTGTACTTGCGTGCACCTTGCAAGGCCATAGGGCCTCCTTAATGCCGCGAGAGGAGCAAGAGGCAACAGTAGGAAGCAGCATGTCCTTGTGTGAATAGCAGCATTGCTCATGCACTGGGCTCATGATACACGGCACTCATCCCGCTTGCACCTTCATTCACAGCCGAAAAGGCACAGCGGCCAAAGGCCCACTCCCCCTCACGCCTCGCTGGACGTGCAATTTCACAGCATGTGCAGCAAGATTGACCCAGGAACTTGTGCAAACAGTCGTCGCCGGGAGGAAGGCACGGGAGGAAGTTGTAAGAATGGGAAAATGAACAAACGCAAGGGGAGGACGCCGATGGCGGCAGCTACGCCTTTCCCTCTCGCTCACACGCACGAGCACACGCACGTGCGTTCGCCCCCTTCCGCTCGCTCACGCCCGCTCACGCTCGCTCGCCTCCCTTGCTCAGCCTCGCCTCACTCGCTGCAGCTCGCACGCAAGCCGGCTTACCTCGCTGCCAAGGGGGCACGGGCGCACGTGGGAGGCGACGAAGTCAGCCACGCTGGTGTCCTGCACCCACCACGACAGCGTGTCCTTCTCGTCGTGCGGCTCCACGCACAGCTGCGCGTTGCTCTTGGTGGCCAGCCCCTGGTAGTGGTGGTGGCGCAGCACCTGCACGCTCATGTCCACGCCGCCCTCCGCCGGCCGCACCACGCGGTGGATCTCCGCGTTGTCGAACTGCTCCGCCCAGCCCACCCGCAAGCCCGTCAGGCCGCAAACCGGCAAACCCGCCGGCAAGCCCGCCAACCCGCATGCGAGCCCGTCAGCGCGCCGCCCAGCCCGCAGGCAAAACCGGCACGCACGCACGCAACGACAGCCCGCACGCCAGCACGCAGACCGGTCAGCGCGCCCAGCCCGCACGCGCGCGCAAGTCGATCGGACGGTTCGCCCGCCTGCCCGCCCGCCCCCCGTGCACGCACACCGAGGCCAACCCGCATGCCCCCCCGGCACGCAAAAACCAGCCAGCACGCACGCACACAAATCATCCTAAACGCAAACTGGCTGGCCTGCCGCCCATCGCCCGCATGCACGCACGCACGCAAACCGGCCAGCATGTCTGCGCGCCCAGTTGGACCAGCCAAACAGTCCGCCCACATGCAAAATCGGCCAGACAATCGGCACGCCATGCAGAGCAGAGCAGAGCAGACAGAGCAGGGTGGGCGCCCCAGATTGTGGAGCAGGCGCGGGCGCAGCCCCCCCCACGCCAAACCAGGTGCCAGGTGTCAGCCAGGCGTCAGCACGGGAGAGCCCCGACAGAGGACGGGGCAGCCTGCTACGTTCTCATGCGCGCGTGCGTGCGTGCTCGAGCTGCCCAACGCCTGCTTGAGACTTGCAGAGGGCGGGGGGGAGGGGGGGGGGGTGCAGACGCGGAGGGCTCTGCGAGATGACAAGAAAGCGACGAGCGGGCGAGCGGGCGGGCGCGGGAGCGCGGGTGGCGACACCTGGCGGGGGTCCACGATGTACTTGCGGTGCCCGTACTGATCGATGCACGTGTCCTTGTCGGCCTCCTTGTTCATGCAGTAGGCGTGCGGCCAGTGGTAGGGCATGCGCTCCACCGCAAAGCGCTTGCCCCCCCCCGCCTGCGCGCTGTCGTCGCCGCCCCAGCCCCCGCCGTTGTCGCACTTGTGGATGGACCACACCATGCAGCCGTGCGTGATGTACGGCTTCCCGCGGTGCTCGTCGAGGAGGCCGCGGACGGTGGCGGGCGGCGAGACGGAGAGGTACTCGTCAAAGTCGTGCATGAAGACCCACTGCGCGCTGAAGCGGTGGCGGAATGCGCAATCCATCACCGCCAGCCCCTGAGCTCCCCACATTTTCAGGCGCCGCCACCCAGTCGCCACAAGGGTTTTGAGATGTGAGGTTTTGAGGTTTAGGGCAAAGGTCTACATGCAGTCCATCGCCCCGCGGGGCCATGCGCCCCCCCCCCCCC
>WELA01006442.1:380665-391339 GCA_009602735.1 Mesotaenium endlicherianum
GGTGGGAGGATGGGTTGCGGTGGGAGGGGAGGGGGTGGGTGGAGGGGGGGGAGGTCGATGGGACGGAGATAGTCTGTACAGGTCTGGGAAGTGGCCTTTCAAAGCCTTCTCTTCCGGCCGTGTAAAGATTTAGGCCTCAACTGGTTTGACTCAAGCCAGCTGGCACGAGCCAGTCATGGCCCTCCCTCTTAGACGTTGGGCCACCGAGGCCATCCAAATTGCTCGCGTGTGCGTCAATGCACGCGCGAGCGCGTAGAGAGTGCGTGCGAAATGCAAGATTGTGACGTGCAAGCGTTGCGTTGTGCGCACGCCTTTGCCCCCTTCTGGTCGTGTGTGGCGTGCGGCAGGGCTGTGCGCGGGGATGCCACCTCAGCGCTTCCTGCCTCTCGCCGCCACCGTGGTGCGCTCCCCCTCTCTCCCTCTCACCCTTGCACTCTCACCCTCACACTCTCGCCCACCTCCGCGGGCATGCAGGGCTTCCTCTACGCCGTCACTTGTTCCAGTTTGTCGCAGTCGTCACCGAGGGACTGTTGGGTCATTGGATGCCCAATCATATTATACCGCTGAGGTGAGCGTAGACACAGCCGCAGGCATAGGCATAGGCATATGCTTAGGCATAGGCTCAGGCTGCAGGCATAAGCTGGGTGACTTGCAGTGTCTCCTCTTAGGCATGTTTTTTTTGGCGTGTGCTTGAGCCATGGCCAAACGCGCATGTACGCAAGGAGGGGGGTAAATAAGGGAGGGCCTGGAAAGGAATGCAAGATAAGAGGGCCTGCAGTTTCTTCCCCGCGCATGTCCTTTCTCTGTTGGCACACTACGCTCTTTTGCCAGTCCCATTCATCCCCTCCCCCAGCCTTCCAACCCCCTCCCCCCCTGGGAGGTCCCCCTGTCCTCTGCCCTCCCCAAGTTTTCATCTGTTTGTAAAGTGAGCGCCGCATGTAACAACCCACAAGGGGGTGTCGAATCACTCTGGAGTCTGCGGGAGCTGGCCAGGCTGCGCGCTTGCGTGCTTTGCAAGCACGTGTACTCTTTGTTCTCAAGTACTCGATTATCCTTCAAGGATGGGAGGGGGCGAGGAGGGAGGAGGCGAGGAGGGAGGGGGGAGGCTCCTTGCGGGTGCAGACTTACTTTTCCCTCTGTGTCCTGTGTGCATGCGCGTCTGGCGCTGCAGGCCGCCGCCAAGTGTGGGGCTCTGGGGGCGCGCGCGGGTCTCCCCCTCAGACACGACGCTCGACTCGCCGCCCTTCTCTGACACGATGCGCAAGTTTTTTGAATCTTATCTTCTCATATTAGATGAAGATGGATATCAATCAGTGACGTAGAAACATGAACGGATTTTTTTGAAGATAAGAACATGGGTAGGCCGCGGACTCGTCGTCGGAGCTACCTCGTGCTTTCTGGGAGGCGCAATCGAGTGGCCAGCAGTGCCCGAGCCGGCGGCCGCAAGTTTCATAGGGCGCCCTTTGGGGTAGTAGAAAGAAGGGCCAAACGGATGAGCTTTTTCAACGGGAGTATGGAAGTTGTTCACATGAGGACCCGATAAGTTGAGTCAAAGGTATACCACTCAATGCAGCACAAGATTTTGGTTTCCAAGGATGTCTAATTGATCTCCTTTGTGCTGTCAAACGCCACGAGCCACAGCGTTAATTTACATGGATAAGAACTTGGCCTACGCTATGGGTAACAGTATCGCTTATATCGATATACTAATTGCTCCCTTCACACTTCATCAATTCATGCCACACTGTCTAGCACAAGTACCTCCGTAACTCCATACATACATTTCACACAACTAAAGAAATACCTTTTCTATACCTTCTGAAGCACTACAGCGCGACGCGGTGGATATGTTGCCTTGAGACAGTCCTTGGTCAGCAAAATGATTGTATGTTATTGGAAAGCAAATAAGCCATGGCATTTACACAAAGCTTCTGAACATTAAGATAGGCACTTTGAGTCGCTCATCCCAGATTTTGTCACTACCATACAATATATGTAAGCTTTTGTGAACATTCACTATCCTCCACATACATGTAGAAATTTTGAAACAGCAATCATTTGTGGATGCATATGGTCGAATATGGCACACAACGACACAAGCCCACGAAAAAGGAAAAAATTTGCCATGTCAGAATATATTAGCTTGTAGAAGTCATAAGTTTTCAAGTGTTTGAAGGTCCAAATGTAGTGGATAATTTGGCATTGAATCTGTTGACTATGCAGATTTTTTTTAACCTGAAAGCTGTGCGCGCATATGCCATAGATAGTAGCCTTCGCTAATCATTGCAGTGCATATTGGCTTACATTGCCTTATTACTTTCTATTTGTCCAAATATTGATTCTCCAAAGTCATGGCAACTTTTTGCCACTCTTTATCTCAAAGCTCATTTTTTTTTGTATCTAAGAGCTGGAATCCAATTCATTTGGTGTACCTAGTAGATGAAGCACGCATAATTTTGTAGTATCTCTCTTGTTGATTCCAAATTTAAAGGCCTGTTTCCTTGAATCAGTCTTCGTTTGATTTGGTTGCTACTTCCCTAGGAGGAGTGCGTTTGCTAAACTACAGACATGAATTATACGCGTTCTACCTTGTATTAAATAAGTGCACGGTTCATGCGGGCTCATAGTAAACAAAAATATTAAGCCCCCATCCCTATATTTGAGTGGTGTTTGGAAATCATGAAAGCAAAATCCACGTACTTCAACCTACCAATCATTATGCTTTCACATATTACTATTCTTTCAGTATTTTGCATATAATGAGTCATCACATATAGATTAAAGAGCATCCTGGCTGCATTCATTGCAAACATCATCTCTTTCCTCACAGCGACTATGCAATTCGCCAATCACATGCTATTTTTTTTGCTTGCAACCTATCTTTGTGCTTTGTTGGTTAGGCTTGACGCAGAACAGAATTGGGTACCATTCTTCTAGCGTGCATTTCAAGTGAATTGTTTGGTACATAGGTTGAAATATTTCCCCTTTACAACTTTTTTTAGCAGTCCCTTATAGTCCCTCATTGGCTTTGTGTAATTATAGAGTTAAAATAAGGGTCAGTCTTGTCTTTTCTTGTGTTCTCAACTTCCGAGTGTGAGGACTCTGTGTGATAATGTCAATTTTAGAGAAAATACTTGTGGTGAGCTAAGTCAGAATTTACTCATGCAAGGACTACTCCACACAAATTGTGCAGTGTGCTATCAGTGATCTTTTGATATTTGTGTGCTACCTGCAATCTTTGAGACGATAACTTATTATCTGTAAGTATACAATGCAATATTCTGATGCAGGTATTAATGAACAAGTAGTCTTCGCTTTTTGCCTCCTTCGTAAATCTTTTGAAGACGTTTTTCCAGGGTTATTACCTCTAGTGCGCATTTTCATAGGGTAAAGCCATTGCAGACAGCAGCTCCAACTAAATGTGCCACTTATTAGAGAGGCATCAACCGCTTAAATGAGCTCCTTCTTTCAAGCATGACCTGCTCAAAGTCGGGCATTCTCGTACATTCAGTCGTGTTTTGGGCCATATTATATCACTTGTATCAAGTAAACTGGGACAAGTCTTGTGATGCTTGCCTCTATACGCACAAGTACTTATGGAGTTTAACCTAGCTATCGAAGGAGCGACAGCTTTATTGACTGTCATTGCATTATACGGCATGTCTGGTGATAGCAATATGCATGCCTTCTCGCAACACATAAAATACTAATTGCACACGATGGACTTTGAATGGGATAAATTTGGAGCTTCAGGCACTCAAGATTTCAATGACATTCTGAGTTTTAAAAGTCATGGAGGGATCGTTCTACTTGCGAATTATGCAGTCAGAGCAAGCTGAAAGTAGCTACAACAATTTTGTAAGATGTCACGGCAACTCCTTCTGAACTCGTGATTTTATGGCAGGTTCTCGAGCACTTAAAAGTAGAGAAATTGTCGCTGCTTTGCTTTGGCGACAAGCACCATGCTTATGTTCAAGCAGGTCGTTAAAGAGAACCCAATTAAGTTGCTACCCCTCACCGGCTTTCCGTAGCTTGCACTTGCAAACGCTGACACTCCCTTACAGTAACTTACACTTGCTACACTTGCTTACACTTGGCACTGGCATTAAACTGGCTCCCACAACTCACCTTGACTTACGCCGTCTTTCACTACAGGCTGGCTTACAGTGCTGGACGAAGGCTGGAAATCTCAGTAGGCACTGTCAGGCCTCTGCTATCTTGAACAAGCAAGACTTCCCCTCTGCTTACTTTGCTATATGCGCAAGTACTCCAGTAGGCTTGCGCTAACTTCAGCAGGCAGGGCCCCACGAAGTTTCCTCTTCTTACACGCAGTATACGCGCGCAGATAGGCCTGTGCTAACCTTGCTACGCAGGGTCCCGTGGCCTCCGCCAGCTCCAAGGCACGCGGGGTGAGGCCTCGGCTGGGCTTCGGAGTTTCAGTAGGCGCCGCTGGGCCTCTGCTGGAGCAAGCCTCTGGCGAGATTCTGGCCGAGCAGCATGCGTACATTCTGGATCCTCTGCTGTCTCTCCTCCGCATCCCCCTCCCCGTCCTCCGCCTCTTTCTCCTTCTCCTCGTCATCACCGCTCCCGTCCTCTGCGCCGCCGTTCATTCCATCGCGAGGGTCTTGACGATCTTGCGGCGGCTGGAGCCGGCGGGGCTTTCCGTTGTGGAGGTGATGGGGGTGCGGGTGCGGGTGCGGGTGCGGGTGCTGGCTGAAGTCCTGAAGGCGCCACATCAGCGACCGCGTCTCCTGCGGCCCCACGAGGGCTCCGCCTGGCCACTCGAGGAGCGCCACCTGGCGGCAGAGGAGGAGCCCTGAATATGAGCGAGCGCAGCTAAAGCTGGACACAACTTTGCAGTTTTGCCCGCAAGGCCCTCCCAAGACAAATGACATCCATTTCTCAGCCAGGCAGGTTCTAAGCCACACCTGCGCGGCCTTATGTGGGCAGGTCCTTCACGCCAGCTGGTTGTGTGTGTCTCGAAATTGTACGCTCATCACAAGGGCAACATGATGGCATGATGCACAAGTAGCGATACATTTTTGGGGTCCCTGCACTTCCCTGAGTGAAGGGCTGAATGGCAGCTTGCTACTGGCAGAGGATGCCAGGTGGCAAGGCGACGGGCGACGGGCGGCAAGCGGGTGCCTTGCAAGGGAGAGAAGGAAGGGTGGAGGGTAATCTGCTCCATGCCAAGAATGGGCTGGCAGCAGGAGATAAAGACACATACAGATTGAATCTCCTTTTGAGCTTAGGTTAGGCTAGCTCACAATTTAAAGTTTAAGGTATTCAAGAAGTGTGCGAGAGTATTAGGGAGGAGCGGGGCTCACCGAGCCCTCCAGGAGAGAGATGAAGAGATCTGATGGAGCTGCAGCCAGCACCTGCCGGGGACAAACCCGAGTATGTTTCGGCCGCACATCACACACACACACACACACATATACACCTGTCAGTGCAATAATCGGTCACCAGTCGTGGGGGCTTAGGCAAAGGTTAAATTGTATTAATAAGCATGCAGCAATTACGGTCTTGGTTGTTGGGGCTGGGGCTGGCGTCAAATCATCCCAAACGCTCGGCACTTTAATGGCCTCTGCGTGCTCGCAGCGAAGGCGCACACCCGCACACAAGACTGTCAGTTAAAAGGAAGAAGTGGTACAAAGGCTTACATGAGGCCACAACGCGTCTCAACTTCCGCACTCCAAAGCCCCCCTGCTGCCTTTTTTTTCCTTGGGTTAGCACGCGTTTCCTTATACAGACGGAGCAGACAGCAAGAGCACATTCTGCTTCCAGAAATTCTCCGAGGGGCTGCGCGCCATTGGCACCCCCCCCCCCCCAAAACCACCAAAAAAGGGGCGCCCTTCGGTCAGCTTTCTTGGACTGCCCGTAAATCCCAGTCAGGCCCGCACCAGATGATATGGGAGCTCTCACCTCCAGAAGCAGCGCAGACGCCTGCTTGCCCGCCGCCCGCAGCTCCTCCTGCCTGGCCACCTGGCGCGCCCCCCCGTGAGCGCCACCTGGCTGCTGCTGCTGCTGCACCTGGAAGCCGCGCAGAAGCGTACGCAGCTTCTGGTACCTGTTCACACTCCCCACTCCTCCCAAGAGTCCGCCTCCACATCCGAATGAGCATCAACGGGCGTGGGCGCTGCCGCTGCGCTTCGCTGCTGGGCCTGCTGCAATGACCCTGCTGCCGCCAGACTGGCGCAGCGAATAGGCCAAAACAGGAGCCCACAGGGCTAGCCCCCGTTACGACTTAGAACGTACGTTGCCGACTCTCCAGGGCAAGGGGCCCACATCAGCCTTGCAGCCTGCCGCGGCTTAGCAGAGCGGGGCGCATGCATATGCACGCAAATGTATATATATATATATATATATATACATATATATATACACGCATACATACATGTATGTATATGCATATGTACATTTGCATATACACATCTAATGCATATTTACATATTTCTGTGTGCACAGGTACACTAGGGCACGCACGGACACGCACAGACGCACACGCGCGTGCACGCAAGCACACCTCCCCTCCCACCTCCTTCCCCTCTCACATACACACTCATGCATACGGGCACATGCACCTAGACCTATGAATGCATGTAGGTGTGGCATGAATGCTCTATGTAGTAGGATACCTCATATATATATGCGTATTTCTGACATGAAGTCTGCATCCATTTATGAGTCAGAATCAGTAAGGGACGCCCAACACCACGCGGCATGGGGGGGCCCACATTGGCGGGCGGCGTGAGGCCCCAATTTGGAGGTCGGGAAGAGGCCTCCACCTGTCACTTGCCAGCGCTAGGAGTGGGAGGTAGCAAGCTTGTGCATGCAACAAGTGTGCATGTGAGAACGTGTGCTTGTGCGCACGTGGGTGCGTATCTGTTTGCGTGTGTGCGTGCTTATGTGCATGCGCATGTTACGTGCATGTGTATGCGTGTGCAAGAGCACGCGCGCGTGTACGAGCGCGCGTGCATGCGAACAAGCGTGAATGTGTGCACGTGCGCTTTCCTTGCTTACTTGTGGAGGAAGGCGAGAGAGGAGGGGGAGCCGTCGTGAGGGCCCAGCGAGTCCAGCAGCAAGCCCAGGTCCTGCACTCACACACACACACGCACACACACGCGCGTGCGCGCACGGACAGACGCGCACACCCACACACACACACACACACACACGCATATACACGCGCGCGCACACACACATGCACGCACGCATGGAATGGGCAGAGATCAGCCGAGCTTACAGAAAGCCTCGGGGGGAGGGCTGGACAGACAGCGCTACAGATTAGTGAGGATGTGCGTTTATAGCGCGCAGGTGTGTGTGTGTGTGTGTGTGTGTGTGTGTGTGTGTGTGCGCGTGCGCGTGTGCACCTGCTTCCCACATAACAAGAATGCGGGCCTGAGGGATCTGGGGTTGCAGCCCAGGCCCTTAAAACTGTGGCGTGTTACGCGCAAGCGACACCCACAGCATTCGGCAGACTCCATCTCCCGAGCTACTCCCGGGGGCCAGCTTGCACAGCACGCGTTCAGCCTTGAGATTGCTGAGCCCTATCGTGCATGCAGTACCCCTCACTCACTCACGTCACTCGCACTCACTCACTCACTCTCACTCACTCTCACTTACTCACTCCCGCTCTCTCACTCAGCCACTCACTCTCTCTCGCGCGCTCGCTCAGACTCTCACTCTCCTTTCAGTCTGAGAAAACTTCTACGCCTCCTCTTTACACTCTACTAAGGAGGCAGTTGGGAGCCTTGGGGGCTGAGAAGCGCGCGCATATCCTCCCACCAGACTGTGCCAGCTGTCGCCGATGCCCACATCACAAAGAGCCGCGGCTGTGGAACCCTACCTACTTTCTGAAGCTTCGCCTGAAATGCCAGAACCCTGGACAAGATGACTCGCAAGATGCCAGGACAATCGCGAAAGAAAAGACCAAAGGATCTCGCAAAGGGTTTGAGTGAGCACACAGAGAAGGCCCACAGAGACAGCACACCACTTCCGAAAGCGCCGCAGAGGCCCCAACGAGCCCAAACGGGCCCAAAAGGAGCCCAGAGTACCGGAAGTGCCGGACGGCCCAAAGTTACCAGAGTGCCCAAGTAAGCAAAGATGTGTAAATGTCAAAGGAGCAGAGAGCCCCTGAAGGTTCCAGAGCCAGGATACAGACTAGAGATTAAGAAGAAGAGACGGGTGGAGGAGCAGGGGGGGTGGGGGCAGAAGGAAGTGTGCAGCGCGCGGCGGAGGGACAAGGAGGGTGGCAAGGAGGGGGGGGCGGGGGAGCACAAGAGAGAGAGAGAGAGGGAGGGCGAGAGAGGGGGGGGGGGGAGGGGGGGTGTCGACGTACCTCTAAGCTGGGGTCGTCTCCTGAAGCCGCCAGATCAACTGCTTCCTTGAGCAGAGAGTCTGCCAGCGCAGCCAGCTGCGCCTGGTTGGCAGCCTTCTTCAGCCAACACATGGCGGCGCCACGCGCCCCCCTCTGCCAGTGGTGCATCCCCATTGTCTGCACAAGCGCGCATGCTCGCTTACACATGCACACGCATACACACACGAACACAGATGTGCACACATCCATACACACGCACGCGCGCACACACACGCACACGCACACACAGACACACACACGCACATACACACACACATTACAGCACGAGCAGCGGCGGTTCCAAACTGATGAAGGGAGCCGACAACTCCCACCAACAGAGGGTTAGCTTGTGGTTTGCAATGGCAGCAGGAGCAGCAGCAGGAGCAGCATCAGTATCACCACCTGCCATCACTGACATCAGCAGCAGCAAGCATCACCACCACCAGAAGCCGCAAGTGCAGCAGCAGCGGCAAAAGCAGCAGCAGCAGCAGGAGAGGCAAAGGGGCACCTACGGTGCAGATGAGCGAGGCGGCCTCGTCCAGGCCGTATAGGTGGCACACCTCCAGCGCCTGCGCCACATGTACACAAAATTCCCAACCGCCCACCCACCCACTCACAGCTCGTCAGGTTTCCCCTAGCTCCCTCGCACGCACTGGCCCTCCCTTCTCCCCACCTCAAGAACTTCTGGAGCATTGAACCCCAAATCCTTAACTTATTTCCTTCAATCTGATCCTGCAACCCCCAAGTCTGCCCCTTCAGCCCCGAAGCCTTCCAGCTGGAAACACTCCAGTGCCATTAACAGCGAGCGGGCAAGCGACAAGTGGCACCCGCTTGCAGAGAGGCAGAGGCAGGAGCAGACGAGGGGTGAACGGGCACCAGTTGGTTGCGCCCCATGCCCACGCCACCTGGCACCTCCTACTTCCCCAAAACAATACCCAAAATCGCAACTCGAAACCATTTTTTTGCTGCTTGCAGCACAATCTTTCCTCGGGGGCGCGTAGTTCAGTAAGCTGCGACGCCTCAGTTCAATTCCGAGCACAAAAAATGAGCTCACGGCTTTGTGAGGCGCGGGTATGGCTTATTGCAAGAAAAGAAATCGAAATCTAAGAGCCCCTGAAAAAAGAGAAATCGTGAGAAATGAGGAGACCTTTGGGGAGTGAGGAAGCATTGAGAGAAAAAACCGAGTGTGGCGAGTGCTACCTTGTACGGGAGGCGACAGCTGGCAAGCAGGGGCTGCCTCGTCACCGCCGCCTCCAGGATGCCCCTCCCTTGCGTGGGACACATGGCCAAGTACGGCGGAGCCATCTGGCACACAGAAGTGGCGATACAGACATCAGTCTGGCACTCTGACCACCTTTCTCGATGTGATATGTTTGTGTATATCATTCACATGCACTCAGCACACCCACGCACACCCAGCCACACACCCACACACCCACAAGCACACGCACAGACACATGCGTGTATATCTACATGCATATATACAAACACACAAATAGGACATGAATGTACATGCACCCATGTTTACATATATACACGTACAAGTCAATATGCTTGTGCACACGTGCGTCTCGGTACATGGGAAAAACGCAGCGCAATTGTTATTAGTTCCTATATTAAAGTGGATGTCGCCATCAGGCAAGAGGGCACTCGTCTTATCAGCCCCTCAGATGCTGTCATGGCGCGTGCTTGACACCTGTCCTTCCCACCGACACGGCTGTCAAGCCCTGGCCCCAGGACAAGGGAGCTGGCCCTCCTCCTACGGGCCAGCCACGGCCCGCCGCCTGTCGCAACACACACCCTCCACCTCCCCTGGAGCTTGGAGGGAAAGTTCTCCGACTCATTTGATTTAAATATGCCAGACTGGGAGAGGCAAGGTGCATTGGTCTGCCAGGTGGCAGAGTGTGAGAAAGCAGGCGTGCTGACCTGCCAGGTGGCGGAGTGTGAGAGGAGGTCCTCGGCATACTGCAGCCGGTAGAGCTCCAGCAGGGACACCTGGCCTCGCCCCGCGCGCTCCTGCTCCAACAGCTGGCGCTCATGCGGGCCGCCCTCGAGCAGCACCTCCATCACGTGCGCTGAGAACCTGCCAGCACGCAGCAGGGCACACGAGCCAATCAGAGCGCAGCGTCCACCTGTCAACGCTCTCTGCGTCCAAGACGTGACGCACACGGCGCGCAATCGGACAGCTGGCGGAGACCCCGGCCAGGATTGATGATAGCAGCTGTGACTAAACCCTGAGCCGAACTCCCAACGAGGAGTAGAGACATTCCAACAAAGTCAAATGGATATGGGTGGGCGCGGGGGGTGGGGGGGAG
>WELA01006442.1:393317-405042 GCA_009602735.1 Mesotaenium endlicherianum
ACCCACCCACCCACCATTGATAAAAGGACCAACAATAGACCTGACTGTTAGAACGACAGACGACGAGTAAGACAGGCGAGGAACAAGAAAGAAGCAAAACGGGCACATGCAATGAGCCCACACCGAGCGCAAACACACGAACGCACCGCTGCACAAGCACATACGTGGCAGTTTCACATGGAGCGGAAAGGACAGCCAGGATGAAGCTCGAGGTCACAAAAGGGAAGAAGCACGGAAGCCCGGGAGCGCCAAGGGACAAAAAAACATGAGCCTGAATTCAATACTGGAATTGGGGTCCAGCCCTCCAAAAGCTCAGACCGTGCTGCTGCTACTGCTGCCGCTGTTGCTGCAAGGCAGGGAGAGAGGGAAGGCCGGGAGAGGGCAGAGGGAGAGAGGGCAGAGCGAGAGAGGGCAGGCAGACAGATGGCAGGAATAGGGAGAGGGCACTTTGCATCAAATCATCGGCTCCCCCCTGGCCCCTCCTTCGGCGGGTCTGTTTTAGAGTCTCCAGGCAGCTGGAACCGCACGCCAGGACTGAAGTGGCTGACCCTTCGTGAGAGCCCAAGTTCATCAATGCATAAATGAAATGATGAGATTCGGCCCGCAACTAGGATATCGACAACAAGAGGGCTTGCGATGTAGGTCCCACAGCTTCTGGCCCGGGGTCAGGATCCCCGGGTTTCTGGTCTGGGTTTCCGGTCTAGACCTCTAAGGTTTAGGGTTTGGGATTCAAGGTTTCGGATCAGAGAGTGAGGGTGTCGGCTCCAGGGTTTTGGGCTTCAGGTTTAGGGTTTGGAACTGAGGTGTAGGGTGCGGGGTCGAGGGTGCATGTGACAGATGGCGGGCGAGAGGAGGGCACCAGATTGAATTCGGGCCTCGAGGAGAACGCTTGGCCAGCGAGGAAGTCAGCCGACGACGACGCAAAGCCCCCCGCAGCCCCGGGCGGCGGCACTGAGGTGGCGGCGTGCGAGCGCATGCGCGGCATGGTGCCCAGCAGCACCGCCACGGCTTCCACCAGCCCGTTCTCGTCCTGCCACGCGGCACGCACGCACAGGGGTCCGCGTTGCGCGCGGGCGGGCGTATGCGGACTTTGCACAATCAGTCGAGATGCATCTTTAAGAAGGAAAGACGTTGAAGCAGAGAGGGAGGGGTTCGGAAGAACAGAAGCATGCAGGCATGCAGGCAGGCATGCAGGCAGGCAGGCAGGCAGGCAATCAGAGAGAGGAAGACACACTAAGCACACTGCCATCGCGACAAGGCGACGACGCGTTCCTTTGTGGTGCGCCCTCTCTTGGGTAGCCCGTCGCCAGCTGTTGCCAGCTGCCGCCGCGGGAGTGCATGCGCTTATTTTCTTAAGACAAGGGGCCAGGGCCACTGCCCACCTGCAGCAAGTTCCCGCCAACCCACACACTCGCGCATACAGGCATGCACGCACACGCGCACAGATGCGCGCACACACAGGCACACACGCACGCAAACACATACACGCGCATGCACGCGTGCAAGAATCCCCCGGCACGCGCTCCCGCAAGCACCAATTTCTCTACCCCCAGGGCGGCACCCCACCCGCTGCTACCCCTCCGCGTGCTCTCTTACAAGCGGGCATGGTTGCGGAACCAGATCCGTAAGCAGGCACCTGTCGAGACGTGCACGATGAGATGCATATGTGCCTTTACTGTGTCTGCAATCCCCCTGCCACTGCGTGCGGTAGCTGCAGCCTCGCCGCTGTCAGGTGGCGCCGTCCCTCGCCTCCTCCGGATATGCTCCACCTGCGGGCCGCGGAGGGCTCCGCGCGAATGGGCGTCGCCCCCAGTGAAGGAATCGGGGAGGATTTGGAAGAAGTCTTGAGAAAGTTATTCAACCTTTCTGGGCAGAGATGCATTCAGTATAAGATTAGGTTAAGGTCTTGAGGTTGGGGCTCAAAATCCGAAAGTCCCTGGACCCCTAGGGGGGAGAGTCTAGGGTCTAGGGTCTGCGATGTAAGTTCTAGGGTTTGTTTCATGAATAATTTAGGGTAGGGTTTTAGAATCTAAGGTACCTCGCGCTCGAGGATCTGGTCGTCGTGGTACGAGCTGTGCAGCCGCAGCAGCGATATCTGCCGCCCGCCCGCCCGCCCGCCCGCAAATCAGCCCGTCAGCAAGCGCTCTCAACATGGACACGTGGCACCCACCAGGAAAGCCCCGCGCACACGCACACATTCACTCACACTCACGCTCACACACACACACACACACACACACACACACACACACACACACACACACCAGCTTGGACAGGTGAGAATCACTCACACGAGCCACATGTGTGTACGTGCGTGTATAGATGTACGTTTGAAAAGAACAGAGAAGTCTCATCGCGGAGAAGAGGCAGAGGCAAAGCTGACATTGCATTGACCCCCCATAGGTGATAGTCTGAGAGACAAAGGGAGACGCGCTCAGACACATGACAGGGTTCTATAGAAGTAATAAAGCCTCAAATCTCAGTCTGACCTCTGAGCAACCCTTAGACGCCCGAAATCAGATCACCCAAAGGAGGTCCAGGCTCCAGTGCCGCCTGAAGTTCTTTTCTGAATCAATTGGAAGGTTGCGAACGCGCGTGAGCACTTCTATGCGCGTACACATGTGGAGAAACAATCAGATATATGCAAGCAATTTAGCACGCGCGACGACTCGAGGGCGGGTGTGGTGTAAGAGAAAGGAAGGACTCGTGTGTAATTGTGCGCATATGTCTTTGTCGGAAAGGGTGACCACACAGGGCCCGTGTAGCCAGTGTAGTGTACACTTTGGATGCAAGTGCGTGTCGCGTGTGCAAAGATGTACGAACTGCGTGCAATGTCGCACCCGCGTTACACGCGCTGTGCGACGATGCAAGGTGGCAGGCTACAGGCTCGCCACCTCCCATGCACGCGCTCAGCAGCAGCGTTCTCATCGTGCCCCTTATACAGATCTCTTCACAACGCAACACTCTCCAGCGACAGCCCCCAGCGGCAGTGCCCCCTCTCTCTTTCAATCTCCACAAGGGCCGATACTTGCAGGCAGGCAGGCAGGCAGGCAGGCTGAAAGGCAGCTGAGAGGCAGGCACGGGGGCAGGCGGGTGGGCAGCGGGCGGGCGGGCGGGCAGTATGTAAGATTTTCTGGGGAATAGGGGTCAACAGCGCACAAATTTTATCAAATAGAGGTGATTTATGATTTGTTCTTGCGGTTCACCCTTTATGAAGCATCACCATCATCTGTTGGACACGGACTGCATGCGGACTGCGACGCGCCGGCACACGTCCGGCAGAAAAGGGCGTGGGAGAGAGGGGAGAGAGCACAGAAGAGGGGTATGTGGGATTAAGGATTTGTATTATTTTTTAGCGTTTTAGGGAAGGGGCAGCACGCACGGAGGTGGAGAGCCAGCCGAGCGACGCAGCGGCCGCCACGCACGCCCAATACTCCGAGTGCTCCTCCGGCCTCTGCAGCAAGTTCCACGCCCAAACTTCAAACTTGTGGTGAGCACCTGAGGAGTGGTAGGATACCTGTCTGTATTTCACCGTTGAATGTAGTAGAGGGTGAGAAGATGAGGCGGAACCGGGACAAAGATGGAGAGAAATAGACGAGGCGAGAATGAATAAAGATGAACAGACCATGCAGACGGCAGGTAGGGGTACGTGTATGTCTACACATCCATATGCCCTACGATCTAATTTGCTCCTCCCGGCCACTGCAAACGCGCTCACGCTAAAATGGGAAGGCGGTTGAAAGAGGGGACCCAGACGGCAGATACGTACACATATATGCTCATGTACATACATACATGTATGTATACCCATATGTATGCACCCATGTATTTATACCCATGTATATAAACACATGCACACATGTATGTATATATATATATATAATCTAAAACGCATATATGCACATACGGGTACACACATGTACATATATATACATCACATATGCAGACATGTACGTATATACGTAGATGCTACGTGCGTGCATACAAGCGTATGTTTATCTCTATAGACACAGAATTATGTGTTGCCTTGAGCTGGGGGAGGGGGGGGGGGAGGGGAGAGGCTGCTGCCTATAGGAGGTTAATTTCTACACATGCGGCCATCGCAAATTTTGCCCCCATCTGCCGCCTGTTTGAATGCTAGCATTTAATGCCACCTGTCATGTCATCACCTCCTATCGATCTATGGCCGCCTGTCGATGTATGGCAACCTGTCAGCGCTATGGCATTGCCATCTGTCAGCACCAGGGTGCCGGCCCGCCCAAGGGTGGGGAGGATAAGCACTAGTCGGCAGGGGGCTGGGGACGGAGGCTACCTCGACAGATATCAGCAGGCCGCGGAGGCGCGCCAGCCGGGCGGCGACAGTGATGCCGCCAGGCGCCGTCAGCACGGCGTCGTGTTCCTGCGCACAGTTTTGCTTTTCACTTTCAGGATTTGGCAACTGCCCAATCTGACCCTGTGGCGGGCGGCTCTTTGTATGTGTGAGTGTGTGTATGTGTGTGTGTGTGTGTTTGGGCGGGGGGGGGAGTGGGGAGGGGGGAAGGAGGTTTTGACCGATTCGCTCTAGCTATGGCCTTGTAGGGCTTTTTAGGGAGGGGGAATGATTTTACGCATCAAGTTTTCACGCATTAGAAATTCCAGCACTGGACTTTCGGGCAGGCAAGTCCGCCGTTCCAAATTGCAGATCCTAAAATTCCGTCTCGTGCCTGTTGGAGGTACAACGCCCAGCGCTGGGATCAGAGCTGGAAAGTTTCATATTCACGCTGTATGAGGGTTAGGGGTGTGTGACGAGGGTTGGGAATTAGGGATGCCCCACAGTGAGCCAGTCGGCGAGGGCTTCGGTGTAGTTCTGCACCGAGGCGTCGCCCCTGTCCAGGTACATGATGTCCACCAGCGTCCACACAGCATGCGCCACCTGTCGCCCTCGATTGCACCACCCGCACCCCCGTCGCCCCCCCGCCACAAACAAGCTGAGAAGAGGGCATAGGGAAAGAAGAGGCAACGTGAGTGCACGAGTGGCAGCGGTCCCTCACGGAACGTTGATTTTAGCGCAGAGGTGACGGTTTGGGGGGGGGGGACTCCGTTCACACAAGCACATGCGCGCACAGACGCACGCGCTCACACGCACATAGACACACAAGCCCGTGCACGTACGCGCCTGCGCACACGCTTTGTGCGCATGCACATGCGCCCACGCCCATTCCCACACACACACGCCGGTGCGCACACACACGTGAGCATGCATGTCAACATGCTGACGCGCATGCTCCCCCCCCAACCGCGCCTTCCCCCTGACATAAGGAGCGAGAGAATTCTGGCGGTGGTTGATTGTAATATGCTGAAGGCAGGAATTGACTAACAGCAGCAGCAGCAGCAGCGGCGGCGGCGGCGGCGGCAGCGGTAGCCAGAGAGGGGGGGGGCTTTACTTTCCTTGTGGGGTGGAGGGGGGGAGGGGGGGGGGTAAAGGAAAAGATGGGGCTCTCCCAATGCGCCAGCTGTTGCGACGCGCCAGCTGTTGCAATGCGCAAGCTGTTAGTATCTTACGAAACAGAGCCTTGTAAGCAAAGAAGTTTCCCCACAATCCAGAAAGTGGCCCACTTGACAACCCTAAAAGCTCTGCGAGGGCCCACCTGTCTCTGCAATCGCGAGGGCTCTGCCGGCCGATCGTCTTTGGCCGCTGCTCCCGCTTCGTCAGGTGTCGCCAGCAGAGCGCCCATCCTGCGGCTCCAGTCCTGCACCAGCTCCGACCTGCACGCGCCCCGCCCATGGCGCGCGCGCGCTTGCAGTAGAAGCTCACGTTTGGGTACCAATGGATGCAAGCAGGAGCAGGATTTGAGATCTGTCCGAAGCTCATAAGGTTTGGGGTTTCAGTTTCGGGGTTTAAGCATCTGCAGGTTCCAAAATTTAGGTCTAAGGATACAGGCTTAGGGTTTCTCCAAGGATTTCAGGTTTAGGGTTAGAGCTCTGCAGGCTCAGGGTCTCAGATTTTGGTAGTGAGGGGCGCACGCTCAGGATCCCCGGTTCTCTAAACGAGTCTAGGGTTTATGGTGGATTTGTGGGCTCCAATGACCCCTGTTCCAAAACCCTAAGCCTTCACCCAATTGCCCAGCAAGCCAGGGCCAGATGGAGCCCTGTCGCAGGATAGCTGTACGCTGCGCGGCCAGCTGACCATGCGCAGCTGGGGAAGGCCCTCGGGTTTCATTCACACTTTTAAAAGCAACTTGTACTTTCAGTTATTAATCATTGCGCTCCCAGGGAGGATTGCACCCGCTTGAAGAGACATCAAGATGGAGAATTCGGGTTCAGGGTTTGATGCAAGTCTAGGGTTTAAGGCGAAGGGACTGGCCTAACGGGAGCTGGCCTAGAGAGAGGCGGAGAGCTTCCAGGCCCTAAAACCCCAGCGTATTGCAGCTTGACAGGGTGCAGGGCCCAGGGTAAGGTTTCAGGCTTTCAAACTCAGGGCTGGAGGGCTGGAGGGTTCCGAAGGTTTTAAGGTTTCTAACTTCTGAGGGTCAGTGATACGGGCTTAAGGTTTACGGTTCATATTTGCAGGATATACATGTGCATGTGTTTGTGCAGCTGGCTGGCCAGAGGCAGATTGACTGGCCCCATGACCGACGCCTTCCAGCACGTTGCGGGATGGCACCTGTAGCCCGTAGAGCTGGCCAGCTGTGCTGTGCTCGCTGTGCTGTTTTTTCTGCTTGCCGCTCAATGTGAACGCACCGCTTCCAGATCCATCTTAATGAGACATCAAACAGCTAACTCTAGAGCTGTTCCAAGGAGGAACCTCCACGCCTTACATCCAATATGTTAAGTAATATAGGGGAAAATAAAATAAAATGAATAACAGCGAGTGCTTCACATTGGCTTCCAGGCTTCAGTTGTGCACTTTGGGCTCCGCGCATCAGGCGTCGGGTCTAGGGAGTAGGTTTTCGGGTCAGGGTGTAGGGTTTAGGATCCTCTTCTGATGGGGCCTCAGCAGATGCTTCACTGGAGGGCTTAAGCTTTCAGCTTCCAAAGTTTTTCTAGGTCTCGTCCGCTTTTTAGGCAACGTTACGACGGTCGCACTCACTCACAGGCGGTCTGCGAGCATGGGGCGTGTGCGCATGCAATGCATGGAGAGTTGTGCCAATGCCCTGAGAGATAGAACGACAATGGAAGAAGAGAGGAGTGGGCCTCTCGTTCACCTCCCGCCGTAGACGCTCTCGCTGTCCGACTCAGAGTGAAGCTCGCAGAACAGTGGCAGGCTTTCGGCTGCCAGGTGGCGCTCGTCCGCGTCGCGGAACGGGCCCCACGTGACCTGGAAAGCAGCTGTTGTGCCACCTGGCTGCTCTTGGGCGCTGCCACTCGTGCCATTCATTCCTTTCGAACCTTGACTCTTGAACCCGTTTGTATTCTGATAGTGATTGTTGCTTGCAGAGTGTCCAGCTCCTGCATCTTGCTGAGGGTTTCTGCCTGAAGGGCTCTCCACTCGACACACGTGTAGCTCATTGGCTAAACCCCACGAGAATTGCAGGCGGGGAGGGGCGGCATCCTTCGGCCGCAGCCTGCTGTCCTTGCCATCGCGTGAGCTGCCCATTTGCAACGGCAATCGGCACATTAGACCTGGTGCTGGAGCTTCCTCGTTGTTTTCCATCTTCGATCAGCTGTTGAACGAGCACGATAGCGTGATTCTTTACTTCATGAGTGTGTTGGCTCTAGAATAATTGATGCTTGGAACCCGCAGTGATATTTGTTCTGGTGAAGTGTGGAATGCTGACGGCAATTGATGATATACTTTGCGCACGGAATACAGACCATAAGCATTAGAAGCCGACGAGATACTGGCCCGTATGAATTAGCGCACGTTGAGTACTTCCTGTGCACTCCCTGTGCTCCTAAATGAGTACCATATAATTGCACACGGAGCTAGAGTGCCTCGGTCCCGATTATAACCTGACCGAGAGGTACAATCCACCTTTCCGTTTGCGCTATAAGACTTTTTGGTCCATGTTATATCATATCGAAAAGTTGTTGACCTGCCCGGAGTGCCGGCGCGTGGCAGGCCATGCAGACCTTCTTCTTTGACGTATTTCGTGCCCGAATTAGAGCTCGGAGCAGTTTGGGGCCATTCGGGGCCGATTCGGGGCAGTCTAGGGCGGCCCCGCGACCTACAGCTACCGACATGGAAAGGATTCAACCCCGGGTAGTTTTGTCGCCCGTTGTTCGCGTGTGAATCCTGCAGGTTTCTCATTATGAGGACCTGGGGGGATGGTGGGGATCGAGCACTGGGATGAAGCTGGGACAGAGAGAACTTCATAGAGGACCGACTGAACCCAAAATTGCCAAAATGTTCTGCCCGTCGTATGTCCCCCACCCCAGCACCATGCACCCCGTGCATGACCTATGCTGCCCAGATCCTGCCCGGCCCATGCAACCTGCACTTGAAGGGGGCTGCCCACCTGCTGCTGCCCACTATACATCTGCATGATTGGGCCACCTAAACATCTCCCATAATTTGTACTTTATATATGCATGGGTCCCTTATGTTCCGACCGCCACTTGGCCGCACGTCGCTACGATTTTCTCATGTTTTCTTTTGCGACGAGCACAAGCACCTCGTCATGTTGCATGTAATGGATTCTGGAATGAAGACCAATGGAGACCCTCCAAATATAATTTGAAGAAAATGAGACGGCAGATCAAAAGTGTAAATACTTCGAAAATTCTCCTAATGACTTGGCATGGGTGTCGTGCCTAACAGCGTCGGTCCCTCGGCACGTGCGTAGCCTTCCAGCACGTGTGCCTTCGGCCTGGTTGATGTGTCGGTGGCCCTCCTCACGTGTGGCAGACACGGTCGATCGACCTTTGCACGTGTGTCGGTGACAAGCCTTACCAGGGTTAACCCATCCCTGGGTTCCTGAACTTGCACCATGCAGCCTTGACCAACACTCAAGGTGACGTTCTCTGTCACCCGGCTCTCACCATCTGCTTATCCTAAGACTTTAGCAGAAAATTTTAAAAAATACTTGCCTTGCCTTAATTCCTCTCACACCCCTCCCTTTCAGCTGAGGCGTCCCTGCCTTTCCTGCTGAAAGTTATTATTTTCCAGCCCTGCGGCTAGGGGTTTAGGAAGGCAATCAGGACATTCCCATCGTCCTGCCATAATTTCTTCCTCGCCAATGCAGAAAGTGTGCCAACGGGCACCACACTTGTCGCAAGTTACCATTGCTTCCTGATCGTCCAGCACTTTGCAGCTGGCACAAGGCGTGGCCGGCACCAATTCCTCGAGCACAACCCTAACTGTGGGATCAATATTCGGCAAATGGCATAGCGAGCAATTCTGCACGTGGTCTCTCATGGTTTTACCATCAGAATCTTCCAGCTCTAACACACCATTGTCAAACGCATGTGTCACGCGCAAGATCACTGCACCTGAACTGGTGTCGATGGTGGTCTTGGTCTCGCGCTTGCGGTAGACAAAATCTCCTTCTTGAATCCGCGTCATCTGCAGGCGGTAGCTCCCGTCTCGCGTCCTGGCGTAACGTTGCGTATCTCTTTTCCGTGCAATTTTCAGATTGTCTAGTGCAGCCGGTATCATGCGCTCAAATAACGCCTTACGGCGCACCATCACTTTTAACAGTTCATCAGGGCTGTCCAGGTTTTTCACCTGTTCAATCTCCTGCTTGATGCTGCTGGACACTAGTGGACTTCTGCCAAACAGTATCTGATATGGCGAGTAATTTGCCAAGGCAGCCTGCTTGCTAAATCTGTAACCCATAACCAGCCATGGCAGGGCTAGACCCCAGTCACGCTTGTCATGCTCAAGGCAAAACTTGCGCAAAGCAGACTTAATGGTTTGCACCATCCTTTCTGCCAAACCATCTGCTTGCGGATGATCTCTAGACGTAGTGCGATGATCGATGAAGCATCTGTCCAAGAGTTTCTGAAAAGACCCTTGGAACTCAGACCCTTGGTCTGTCAGCACTTCTGCTGGAGCTCCATGACGCGCAATCACACCATTGAGGAACGCTTCCCGGTCCCTAGACTCTCCTTAGCAGTCAGAGGGACAACCTCTATCCACTTAGAGAAATGCTCAATCATGACCATGATATACTTGTTACCTCGCTTAGACAGCGGTAGCTCACCTGCGAGATCGCAGCTCCAACGGTAGCCTAGGCCCATGATTGGCAAAGGTTGCAAGTGTGGATGTTGCTGTGTAAAACCAGCCTTGACGCGATCACAGCTTTGGCAGGCCTTGATTACATCTTCACACTGCTGCTTCATGCCCCTCCACCAATAAGACAGCTCCAAAAGACTATATGTCTTCTTGACGCCATAGTGTCCAGTGTTCTCGTGCATTTCCTGCACAAGAGCTCGTCTCCCGATGGGTTCTGGCACTAACTTCTCGTGACCAGTTTCTTCAGTTTTGAAGAGGTTGTTGCATTTCCAGCAAAACCTTTTAGCTCGATGGTTTACCTGGTCCTTCTCCTTCACTGATAGTCCTTCCAAGTGAGTTCCCCTCTTCAGCCAGTGCATAGTAGCTTGATCTTTCCAGATCTCTGGACTGAACAGGGGTAGAGGCTCAGCTTCACCTGATGCTACTATTCCAGCCATTTCGGCAAGGCAAGCCACCAACTCTGTTGGGCTGCTCGGGTCTTTGTCCTCTCGGGCTCCTGTTCTGTCGTCTGAAGATGGGTCTGGGTTCCTGCTGAGTCCATCGGCGTCGTTGTTGAGCTCTCCTGCTCTGTGCACCACCGTCAATTGGTACTCTTGCAGCTTAAGAGCCCAGCGAGCCAACTTACCAGTGAGGTCTCCATTCTTCATCAGCCATAGTAATGGTGAGTGATCGGTGATCAGTGTGAAGGGTCTTCTCCAGATACTCTCTGAAGTGCGTGACCGCCCAAACCACTGTCAGCAGCTCTCCTTCATAGGACGAGTAGTTGCTCTCCGCTCGATTGTTAGAGCGTGAGGCATAGGCAATGACATACTCCTCTCTAGGTGAAATGAATCTTGCTTATTCAAGATTAATATATTTCATTTAAATATATAAGATCAGAGATAGGTGGAAGCGTGTGAAATCAGGGAGCAATCTCGCCCTTATAAGAATTCCGTTTACTCATCTACACCTCTTGAATCACTTACCGTAGTGTGCCATAGTTGCACACTACCACGAGGCACAAGTAAGAGGCGAGCTTGAGGACTTGAGCTTCTCCTTTAGAAACTCACGGCCTCTTGCCTACCAGGCATGCAAGCATGTATAGCACATTCACAACATCAGGGGACTGAATAGCAAAGGCGCTCTCATTCAGATGACCATAATGTAGCTCAAACACATCCCACTGACTTAGGTGCAAACCATGGAATCTGTCCGCTGTGTGACCCCGAAATGTCAGAGGGCATAACTCTGTCAATGCTCCTCCAAATTGAGCAAACTTAACGGCAACGGATGAATCTTGACGAGACCTTTCCGAAAAGTCCTAGTTCGCTCCATTTGGAGCGCAAAAAAAGCAGCCATGTCAATTTCCGTGAAGGCTGGTCATTAGAACGAACCCAAAAGTGCACACATCACTTGCAAATAAAAATCCGACTGTAAAGCCTACTGTCCAGAATGAGGGACCACGAGATCCCAGCCTGCTATGTACCTAGTGACCACCTGGTTGACCGCGGCGCAAGGTGCGCCGTTTCGTGGGAAACCCGTTAAGTTGGGACCCACGGATCTAGGTATAACGACCATATTAATTGGTCG
>WELA01006442.1:405617-419813 GCA_009602735.1 Mesotaenium endlicherianum
CTAGGGCTTGCGGCCTGAGTGAGTACTGCGCCAATTTCCACACGACTCCAGTCAGTGTGCAGATTGAACGGTTTGGAGTAGTCAGGCGTTCGCAAGACTGGGGCTGTTACCAGCCGCTCCTTGAGCTCGTTCATGGCTTTCTCCTGAGCTTTTGTCCACACAAAGGGTACATCCTTTTTCAGGAGTTCCGTCAAGGGTTTAGCAATTCTGCTATAATCCTTCACAAACTTACGATAGTATCCGCTTAGCCCTAACAGAGCTTTCAGCTTAGACACATTCGCAGGTGCAGGTATCTTGTAAATAGCCTCAGTCTTCACAGCCTGAGGGGACATAGCATTGTTCCCAATCTCATGTCCTAGGTAAGGCACGTGTGCCTCAAAGAATCTGCACTTTCCAGGATGCAGCTTCATCTCCAAGCGCTGGAACACTTGTTCCAAGTGCTCGAGGTGCTCCTCTATGGACTTGCTGAATACCACCACATCGTCAATGTATAGCTTAGCGAAATCCAGCCCCTCCAGCACTTTATCCATAGTCCTCTGAAATATGGCTGGGGCATTTTTCAGCCCAAATGGCATTACTGTCCATTGCCAAAGTTCCCTTTGAGCCCAGAGAGCAGACTTACCTCGATCTTCTGTTTTCACAGGGATCTGGTTGAAGCCTTGGCGCAGATCGATAATGCTGAACACCTTTCCGGTGGTGGCAATTGCAAAGATCCTTTCCGGCGTATGCATCACATAGCTATCTGGCTCCGTGTAGAGATTCAGTCGCCTGTAATCTCCACACATTCGAGTGGCAGTGTAATTGCCGGCCTCGTCCTTTTTAGCGACTACTACTGTAGGAGCCCCATGTACTGAGGTAGATTTTTCAATCATGCGGAGCTTATGCAGCTCTTCACAAGTTTTCTCCACACAGTCCCATTCTGTCTGACTGAGCTTATGCGGCCCTAGTCTGACTGGGTTATCAGTAGTCAGTGTGATCTCACACACACTGGCAGTGGTTCTACCAATCTCCTCCTTAGTGAAAGCAAATACCTTGCGGTGTTTCTTCAGCAACCTTTCTACTTGTGCTCTCTGCTGGGCTGAGACCATTTTCCCAATGGCAAAAGTCTCANGTGAAAGTCTCAATTTCAGGTTGCTTCTCCCCAACAAAGGCATCCAATAGTTGCTACTCCTTAGGTGCAGGTGGGGGCTTCCCGCCCTCATCCTGGCCCTCAGGCTTTTCTGCTTGATTCTGGCTCTCAGGCTTTGCAGCTTGATTCTTAGGAGGTGGGGTAACAGGCTTTGCAGCTTGCTCCTCCGTTGCCATAAGTTCGGCAGCCTGTTTCTTAGGCTTTTTACCTTTCTCAATGACGCGTCGCCTCTCCTGCAGTGAGGGGTATGTCAGGCGCCTCTGGATGGGCTGCCTCAGGAACATTTCCTCGTCGACTGCAGTCCAACTGGTCCCGGTTCCTCCTTCACGTGGCCGAGGTTGGGTTGCCATTGGAAAACCTGCGGGGTCTGTCCTAGGGCTGATCGCCCAGCCCCATTCTTGCTCAATAATAGCCATGCGGGCGACGGTCGTACCATACTCCTCCCTTGCGGGTGGTGTGACCATCCATGCCTGCGCCAATGTTTGCGACCTTTGAGGTGCAGCTAGTCGTGCAAAAAAGGCATCATCTGTTGCGGTCAAGCGGCTGATGGTGTTTCTCAGATCCATCAGTTCCTATTCTGGAATTGCAGGTATCATGGGAGCAGGCTCCTCCGACCTCTGTATCCTAAGATCTGATAGTTGCAACAAGGGCGTGTTCATGCCTGGCGGCACACTAATGCCCAATGCCATTGCCCTGCGAACCAAACCATCCTCTCCCTCTCTCTGCAGAATATCCCGCAGAGGCGGAGGAGGTGGGGCTGTGGTTCCTCGCGGAACGCCCTCTCTCTGAGCCTTTTTGTTATGCTTGACATATCGCTTTAGCATCCTCCTAAAAGATGCGTTACCCTCACGGGCCACCTTCCTTGGTCTGCTTGCGCGACTTTCGGGCTTTCCTTGTGCTGTCTCCACTTTAGCAGTGCAGGCAGTCACCTCCTGCCGTTGCGGCGGTTGTACGGTTGACTTGGGTTTTGCCACTGGAAGACTGTCATAAAGGTCTGCCGGGCTTGGCCCCATGAGGTGGTCAGCTACCCAGTCGTCTGTCCTCAGCTCCTGTAAGTCAAGCAGATCCAACTCTGGCGTGGGAAAATGTGGAATTTCTTCCCTGAGGTCCCCTTCATTGTTGAGTAATGGCAACTCCAACTCCGAGAGGCCTTGCATTTCTGCATCCTCTTCCTCCTCCAGCTTCTCTGTTCCAGGAGACGGCAATTCTTCATCCCCTCCTGTGTTGAGCCTCGCCATGTTGATGATGGCTGACTGTAGAGCGAGAGCTGCTTTCGCCACTTTCTCTTCCTTGAGTCGAGGGGCGTCTGCTTCCAGCAACTGCGCCATGATTTGCCTGGTGATCGACTCAGCTGTGCTGCCAACTGTGTCTTGTGGTTGCCCTTTGGCCTCTGGCCCTGAGCTCATCAGAACAAGTGTGGCGGGCAATTTCTTGGCCGCCTCCTTCTTGTGTTCTTCAAAAATCACCTCCAGGCAAATGGTCTTTCCAGACCCTCCAGAATTTCCTGAATTTTGACTGCATTCTTCGGCCCATTCGCCAATATTGCACTGGCGTTCTTCATATCTTGTTGTTACCGCTTCTGGGGATGGGCTCCCAAAGACCTGGTCTGGGGCCATGTTTCGTAACTAAGAACTGGTATAATCTTCCCATTCCGGCATCCTCCCAAATACTTGGCCGAAGTGTTCTGCAGATGCTGGGACCTCCTGTGATTTGCTTACTGCAGCGCTCACCAAAGGGTTTGCTGCACCAGTTGCCTGGTCTTCCATGGTTGCGTCTTCTCGCAGCCTCCGCAGCTCTCTTTTCCAGAGGGTCGCGTAGAGTCGCCATTCGATTGTCAATGCGCGTCAATAGGTCTTGAACACCTGGTCAGATCCACCACTCTGGTTTCTCTGAGTGTTTCATCTTGGTCAGCCTCAGCTGCGTCTCTTTCAACACCATATTCTTTTTGTCGCTGATACGCTTTCCTGATAGCTCTCTGATCAGAGGTTGGCACCACATAGAGTCCAATCGTTACCGGCCTCGGCCTGGGCATAGGCTTGTCAGAGAACGTCATCTGTTGCCAAGTCATAATCGTCTCTACCAACCATGTCATGGAGTGATGTCCAATCATATTGCCGAATATCTTCCCAGCGTTGTCCTGTCCCACCATTGCAACAATTTCTTGTGCAATGGAGTTGGGTATCCCCAGGCACCTTCCCTTCTTTTCAGCTGTCGGCTCTCTCCACTGAGCTTCTCTGTTGTGCACATCTTTGACCATTCCTGGTCCTCCATTCACGAAAGCGCGTGATCCTGGGTATGCTGTGAAGGTGGGCAACACCACTCTCGGCCGGCCTGGCTCGTTGACGACATACTGTGGGTAGGAATCCCTCCTGATCACTGGCTTGGTTTCCACCATCAGTGCTTCTCCCACAGATACTGTCGTTGGCGTGCGCCGCGTAATGTCCTCCATCTCCCTCAGGATTTCAATGGACATCCCGTTGGTCCAGAATAGTCTGCCCCGGTGTGAGAGTCCTCCGTGCCTGGCGTCGTTGATCAATACATGATGCCCCAGGGTGGATTCGAAAACCAGCCATGGATCTCCTAGCTTCATCTGGTTGTAATCCATCCCGGGATGTACATTCTCAATCACAAACACTGGTGGGTAGCGATGCTGGCGTTCCCGCAGCATACTGATGATCTTCACCATCCTTCCCCAGTGTTGTGCTTGCGGGTCATTGAATCCCCTCCTGTTCCCAGCTTGTGAGAAAGGTTGACANTGAGAAAGGTTGACAAGGGAATCCTGCAAAAATCCAGTCAATCCTGTGATCATACAGGTCCTCAGACTTCACATCGAGAATGTTTCCTCCAGCAAGACGCACCACACTAGTAGGCACCAATGCCTAGAAATGGTACATTTGCTGCATCTGACTCATGACCTCCTCAAATGCTGTAAAAACACTCTCATCATTGTCCACATACAGCACTTTGGATACCTGGATACCTCGCTGAATCAGTGCGATGGTTCCAGTACCAAGTCCGGCGAACAACTCCAGCAATACTACTCCTCTCCTGCGAAAAGGATCTTCCATCCTCACAATGCCTTGCGGCAATGGTTCTACTCCAGGCATCAAATTGGCAGCAGTCTTAACTGGATAAGGAACTGGCAGCAGCTCTTGCGGGCCACGGTCCCTGTTACTCACAGCTTCTGGTTGCTCCATAATCCAAGGTTGCCAAACCAAGGGAGTCGGCATGTTGATGCTGGTGTAGATCTTCTCTTTGCGTTGCATGATGAGGTCATAATGGTCTGGATACTGGTTATTCACACAGCAGTCTAGCAGTCCGTAGTTTGCTTCTCCCGAGCAAACCATTTTTACAGGAATTTCTCCTGTCGGCTGCCGATCTGTCGACTGGTAAGTCACCCTCGACTTCCGCAGGTCGATGACCATACCCAGGGGAATCAGAGCTTCTGTTCCCAATAGAACATCATAGTTTTTTGCCTCTGTCACCGTACACTCTATGAACAGTGACGCTTCCTCAGGTTTCCCCAAGTTTACTGTGATTTCCACAGGCTTGCGGGTGATTCCACAAGACTTTGAAATCTGCCCAGATGCAGTCCTCATCTGAAAAGGACTTTCTTTCAGGTCCTTTGCCGTCAATCCCAGAGCTTTCACAGCTCGCTTTCCCAAGATTACTGGCTGTGCGCCAGTGTCCAATAGGATATTGGGAGCGGCCCAGTCGTTGAACGTCAAAACTCTATCCTTGTTCCGCACTCTCACAGTGCTGAAATTAGTAGGCAGCGAAGCGCTGTTTGCGCCTTCCTCAGCTATGTCCAGCTGCTGTCCGGCTTCTTCAACCGTGAAAGGATACGTAAGACGCAGATCAGCGAGTGAAAGACAAGGAATGTGCTGAATCCGGTGTTCCACCAGAGCCTTCAGCTTTTCCAGCGAAAAACTAAATGTCTTGCGTGGCCCAGGCTTGGCTTGTCGTAGCTGCGCAATCTCGTTCTCATCGAGAGTGATCCGAAAGGTCTGAGGAAGCTTCCCAGCATTCCTTGGAACCAGACGGTCATGATCTGCGCGCTCCGCAGCCGTTGCAGCCACGGCCTTCTCAGGCGTCAGCTTCTCGCCTTTGCAGACGGTCTTTTCGGCCACATCTGCATCATAATAGACATTAGGCACATTTAGTCTTGCAAATTGAGCTTTCAACTCTGCAATCTCTGCACTCATAGCATCATACTTTTGATTACCCTTCTGGTTACCAGAGTTATCTTTCTCCTTTTTCTTACCCTTATCTGCCTCTTTCGTGGCAGCATTAGCCCATGGTGGTTTCAGATTTGGGTTCTTGGACCAACACTCGTCTTCTGAGTGTCCCTTTTTACTGCAATGTGCGCATACCTGCGCCTTGCTAGCAGACAGTTGCTTAGCATCCGGGTACGGACAATCTCTCTTCTGATGTCCTGATTTTCGCCAGTTCCAACAGCCCTCTGCTGTCTCAGCAGTGTTGGCGTGCTTAGCAAACCTATTGAAAGACCCGCTCTTTTTCTTAAAGTGAAAATTAGAGCTATTGGCCTTGGGCTGAGAGGATTCCTCCCTTCTCTCAGGAGCCATAAGCGTCCTCGAAGCCTCCTTATACTAGACTTTACCTTCCTCGACATTGCGTGCTATTTCAGCAGCCTCGTCAATGTTCCAATCAATTCCGCGTTTCGCAGATAGGTGCGGCTTGACCTCCCGATCTGTATCTTTACCCAGACACAACAAGAATTTGTCAGCCACAATCCTAGGCTCAAAGATTCTTGCCTTCTTGGCAAGGTCTACCAATCTGGATTTGACCTCCATCATTGTCTCGTTCTTCTGACGGACAAAATGCACATAGCGGTGCACTTTAAGTCTGCGATCCTCTGGGAATGTTGCTTCAAGCAACTTGAAGAAACAACGCAGACAGTGCTCAGAGTCTAACTGGTCATCCCCAGCCTCCATATCCTTACGGCAACTAGCCAACGCTTGCGCATGGCTTGCTTCCGTGGTGACACTATCACCATGCTGCCCTGTAAAAGGTGCAGCTCTGCGTGTTACTCGTTCCTGAGCATTAGCAATCTTTTCAGACAATTCTGCGCACACTTTACGCAATTCTGCGACAGATCCAGCATCATCATCTCGAGTAGCCGCTCGCTGCTGACCCTCAGTGAGTTGCTTCATGGCATCTGTTAATTCTTGTGTTAGTGCAGCTAAGTCTACGCTCTCAACAGGTGCAGCAGGTATCGCTCTTCCTGATGACAAATCGGACAGGCGGGCTTTCGCAGCCTCTTTCTGGATTTTCAAATCTCTCGCCTTCTTTTGCTTGTCAAACGTCCATTCTTGGGTAAGGTTCTCATCCTTCCGAAATTGGCGATACAGCAATAAGGCATCCTTGTCCAAGTAATGAACCAAGCTTATAAAAGCGACTGACTGAGTGTAAGAAGAATCCTTTCGGATTTTCTCAAAGAAGTCAGCCCAATAGATCTCATCAAACTCTTCAAAAGTGAGACTATTTCCACTGGTTCGTCCACTAACACACTTTGTAGACAGCTTGAACTTAGGATTTTCATCCTTATTATCACCAGTCATTTTGGGTAGTGACCAAGACTCACTATCTTTATCCCACACGTCGTGCTCTCTGCCCGAATTGGGTACAAAAGCTCGCGCGTAATACGCATTCTCACCGTTTGTGGCAGTATGGCGAGACTCGTCTCTCGACGGTTGCTCACTCCACAGGTTATCCGTGTGCTCAGATGTCTCACTTTCTCGTGGACTCTGGCTTGAATCAGAACCTTCCACAGGCTCCACAGGGTAGTAGAGTCTTCCACTCCTCAACCCCATGTACAGTTGAATTTCTCCGGGTCTCCTTCCAGGTTGAGCACCGGCAGCCCTCACAGGCCTCAATCCCCAATTTGCTTGGGAATTTCTATTCACCTGAACCACAAGACCGAAGTTCTCAGAAGTAGGACGGAAGTCTCTTACTTCCACATAGGCTTTATGCCTTAAGGTTCTTGGATTCACAGGTGAGCAAATTGTAGTTTGCAGAAATCACACTCTAAGCAGCTTGACATGCAACGTCAGATTCAGAGAAGATCGCCCTTCAGGCTTTCGCTTAACTTCCACAAGTCAGCTTACAAAACTCTGAAACTACGTCTATGCTGGGTCAAGCTCTTCACTTAACACCGTGCCTTAACAGCTCTTCACTGCCAGGCTGGGCTCACTCAGTTCTTCACTGAGAGCTTTATCTGTCAAATCTACTCTCTCTCTTCGAGATGCAAATGCGACTTCTGAGAACTTGGAAATCAACACACAACTCACCATTTTAAGGCTGCTTCACACACACTTGTGGCGTTCGGCTGACTCTGTGCTAATCTCCTAGCAGATTCTATTCTGCAGTTCTCCTTCTTCAACCGTGAGATTCCCTCTTGGGAACTCCTACATTCCTAACTTATCTATGATACACAGAAGAATCTTCGGTGTCGTTAGAAGCGTGGGGCTTTGGCCCTCCAGTGGCCTTGGGAACTCCTTCTTCTTCTTCGCGCCCTTCTGCTTCTTGGCAAAGGTGCGTGAGAGTGAATGACATGTCTCAGGCAAGATTCGTGCCTTTCGCAGGCACCACACAGCATCATCTTTCGAGAATGCCGTGCTTAGTCACACAACTTAGCTGCATGTCGCCTCTGCCTAGCCATGCTCAACTCAAACTCGTAGTCACTCAGCATGCATGCACACCTTGTGACTGTCGCGCGTGGCTGCTTAGCTTCTCAGCTGGCAGTCACGCCTAATTGGCTCATGGCTAAGAATTCCTGAGCGGCGTGCAACCGAATGCCACTTGCTCAAGTTTTCCCAACCGGGCGGCCGTAACCTATCTTGGCATTGCAGCCATGACCTGGCTTAATCTGCCAGTCACACAGTACCTGACCCGGTACTTGCTGGGCGGCTCATTGCTGATCCAAAGCTCCTAGCCTCGCGGCTGTCTTGTCAAAAACTCTCCCATCCTTGGGTGTGGGTCACACTGACATTGACCCCTTGCCAGTGGTCTTGACGCCGCCATAACCGCTGACTGCGATGTAATTAGTCAAGTGGTCGGTGAGTCAACATTGACTTTCAGCACTAGGTGGCCGTAGCTTGCGCTGCGCGTGCGACACCGTCACACGAATAATAGTCGCGACATGTACGAGCAAGCGCACAGCTACTATGTGCGCGTACTTAAAGAAGACAGTTTCTAATTTTGGGAATGCACCATTAGTGTTTTTGCACATGTTGAAGTCAAAGAGGTACGTATCAAAAAAATATTTTATGCTCGACCCAGATGGAGAGTCAGATGAATGTGAAAAGTTCGAAGCCACATGGCAAATGATGCTGAATCCAGAAGGAACGACCCTTGAAGACATCTTACTGGTCATCTACGGCCAGCGGAGGGCAATATAAGGGAAGGACGTGGAGGACGTGGCTATGCAAGTGACTATGAAAAAGTGCAGTAATATAGAGAAAGGATAAGTCGGCCTCATTACCATGTTGCAATAGGCTTGAAGAATTTTCAATTTGAGATCCTTCTATCATCCTCTCTTTCCCTTTAAATTGTTCATAGTCCTTGAAGGTACTGAACAATGTCAAGATTTATTAAGTTGAGGTTGACGTACAAAACCAAGCTCTACGTGTGTGAACCATCAACCTAGGAAGACCAACTTTGCATAGACTTTACGCATCCATATGTTGACCTTCTCTAGATTTCCAGGTCACCAAAGTGTAGCGCGTCAAAGCATCTTCCGAATGGCATCGGTTTCGCGTCATTTGGTTAATTATCAAGCGAGATAGATGCGATCTAGTCTGCACCCCTTTCGGCACCTAGCGGAATCACACCAAATGGCCAACTTGTGACTCAATGCACCCAAAGGTGACAATGTTGACTATTCGTGACCCCAAGGACCCCTAGCTTTGTGCGCACAAATCCGCGAGCCCTTTAGACTACATGAGACTTGCATTTCCATAGTATAAGTGCATCACTGAGGTTATAACTTGGTGACTGCATCACCTACCCCGAGAGGAAGCTTCCTCAAGTTCCAGATTTACTTTTGAGGCGCTATCTAGGTAGAACCACCCAAGGTAAGCTCCACTGATGAGAGACACTTAGCATATTTTTACGTGCTTTGTTTTGATTGGTTTGCGTTATGCTTAGCCTATAGGAATGCTAGTACATGCCTTGAACATATTAGTGGACATAGGAAAGACTCCTAGAATGACTACATGCATTGGATCCGCCGCATATGACGCCGGTTTCCAAGAGTATAAGAACTAGAGATGTCCCTAGAGGAAAATCTTTTTAGAAGTCCCATTAAGGCAGTTGTAAGTCACAGAGATAATCAGTAAAGCTTACACTTTTTATCTCTTGTGTTTTTCAGGACCACTTAGCCTCTCTCTTGTGAAGAGCAAGCCTTGGTGGCTTCCAGTCACTAGAAGAACTTCACAAGTGGTGAGCAAAGTCACGGCTTATACCCTCTGCCATAGGACTACTCTTGAAGATCATGATGTGCTTCCAGTGATCTTTTGGGCCAGACTTCATTAGTTGTTTTCCGACCAGATTACAGTCTTGAGGTGCTCACTCTGGAGAGTACACACTCCCTTAATTAAAACATTTGACTCTTGACTGCCGTTTGGCTATAAAGCCACATGTATTATAGACTTCATTGCAGCAAAGCCTGCTTGCATATTATGCATTGCTTGAGTCGATGATACGCACCCGACCTCCTACCGCATGACAACAATAAAGTATGATCATTATCTTTAAAGAAAATGTCCACAAGCAGGTCATGTCTATATGCTAGTTTTAATCTCTCCAAAACGACCAAGAACATCTAGCCAATTTTACTAATGTAGGATTGCAGCCATGCACAACTACAAAAAACAAAATTTGCCTCCATGCATAGGCGGATCAGTAACCAAGTATACACATGGTATAGTGGTGTATGACCTCGTGTATGCTAGGAAGCTGTGCTAAGTAGGTCATTGAAGCATTTTAGCTATATGTATGGTGGGTAGGTGTGAAGTTAGTAGAGGTATATGCTCACTTTAATATCGTTTGTGAAATGAATAATTCCAAGTATCGGCTTTGTTAATACTGAATGATAACATTTTCCCACATAGACTGTGTGGGTCAGCGTTCGTGGACTCCTTTGCATTCATATTATGTTCTTTCTTATATTGCGCTAATTTGACGAGCTTCGTTACTTATGCCTGCATAAAAAACGATGACAGAAGTAGAGCAAGTGATATGTTTTTCACATAGTCATGAAATTGGCCACACATGCCGTGTGAAACAAATAGGGAAGGCCACGCAGAGCAAATCTGATGAATTTAAGATGCATGCTGAGTCATTAATTGGATATTGGGCAAATGATATCATGGTTTCACTCACGTTCAGTTTGTTTTGGCAAACACTACTTGTCATTTATCTATCCCGGCATTGACTCCGACACGCCTGTTTATCACTAGGTACCCTAATTCTACATTTATATGTGCATATGTGAGTGCATTAAATATTTGGTTTGTGGACCACATAAAGTCTGTTTAATCTTCAACTTCAGCCCTTGAACTCATCATGGCCTCCAATTGATTTTTTTACCATTTTCATTCATTATACGGCTGCAACCATTTTTGATAGTAATAATGGGACATTTTTGTTATACATATATATATATATATATACATACATATACTTATAATCGTAACTCCATGTTGCTTTGGTATGGTCCATAGGGAAAGCAGACTTCCCTCTACGCATAGTTAATTTGAGCCGCATACTTAATGTGAGCGTGGTTGACGCAAACAGGTGGTCTTCGCACCTCCGCTAATAGATGTTCACATACGGTGATGATGACAATCTTTCTATATCTTTGGTGGTATAATGACATTTAATAGGAAAAATTGCAATGCACCAACAATCCTTTGTAGAGTACTAGTAGTATGACAATTATATGTATGGATATATATACACACATATATATGTCCACTTATTATATATATCTTTAGTTGTATATATACATGCATATATATGTATACACATGTATGCACACATACATATATTTATATATGCATATGGACATATGCATGTGTATATATATATATATATATATGTATATATGTATATGTGTCTCTCCCTATACATGTAAGCATTCTAATCCCACGTTCCCGCGCTCCTCGTTAAGAGGAATAATGGAGAAACTAATGCTTTGTCGACTAAGCAATCACTACTTGTTTCATTCAAGGAGCACTCAATGTCCTTTATCCTCTTTGCAAGACCTCTCCGTCTGCGCCCGTGCAGGCCATGCAGACCAAGTGTAAGCTAGCAGCGCTGCCTTTAACGCTCTCAACTCAATTTCACTAAATGGTACGTTTGGATCATTTATGTTAACCTTTTAATATTTAGATTTTTTTCCTTGTAATTTGAACGAACTCTTCATTGTCTCCGATTAGTAATATGTCCCTTGTCAGTGCGGATTTTAGACAAGTATGCATATAGAGGAAAGCTGTAGTATCAGCAACAGCACTAGTAGTGTTAGCAACGACAGCAAGAGCTACATGTAGCAGCAGGAGGAAGAGCAATAGCAGGATCGCGCGCTAATGCCTCCTTGTTGTTTCTTGACTGCCACCTCTTTGGTCATGTTTCTTTTGCTTGATAGCAGCTGGCACGGGTAGTTAGGCCTCTTGTATCCCCTTGACCGTACAAGATCCATCTCTTGGCAAGTCCAATCATGTGCCACCTGTCACTTCCCACCGTCTGCATGTCACCACTTGCTTGCCACTTGTTCTCTGATGCTTTTTCCTCTTAGTACTCACGTGCACACACTCCGGCTACTCAATCACTCAAGCTGGCCTCATCCTGAGCCTCGATCGCGTGTGCATGTACGTGTACGTCTGTGTCTCTTTGGACTGACGTCCTTAACACTAGATGGCCCAATGCACTCTATAGGGTGCATATGACATATTTGGGTGTATTTAGAGACCCTGCTGATTTCGGCTACCATTTTTTGCATACTTGTCCATATTCTATAAAAATTATCTTAAATTGTCACACATGTGCCATAAAATGTGCGAATAAATTGGCAACTGAATCCGACGAGATACGGACGAAGTTGCAAGTGAAATTGTGACATCAAAATTAGTGAAAATTATTGAAAATGAAACCGCGAATAAAGCACATTCGAGAGAATTAGCAACACCACAGCCTTCTTCTCCGTCAAAGTTCTTTCTCTGTCCGCCATGAATAGCGGCAAAAATTCCTCAGGGTCAGTTCCTAGGACTGTTTATCTACATTTCTACTGTATTCTTTGGTCGTTGTTGGGCATATGAGCAGTTTGAGGACAATTGCAAGGAGTGTATGTTGAGAGGAGAGGTCGTGAAGAAGAAAAAGGGAAAGAAGTTAGAGTTGCTCTATGAAGTCTTGTTCGCGTTTGATCGTAAGAAGATAACGTTTACTGCAGCCTTTGTAGAGGTCCACTTGCGGCCATTTGATTTTTTTGATGAAGTGATTGTGCCTGGAGTGTTCAAGGAGAGATTGGACGAAGTGCAAACTTCACGGTTTGCACAACCTGCTGTAGACCACCCACTGCAGCCTACTTTGCTCAATTTTGACTAGCCTTCTGAAACAAACATTGAATCCAATACTCAGCCGTCTTCTCAAACCGAGAAGAGGAAAAGAGGGCAGCCATTGAAGTTTAATAAGATAGCCGCTCCTGCTGAGAGGAGCAAGTTTAGAATAGGACAGGTGGCAGCAGATAGGCTAGAGAAGGGCAAGTCTAAGGTCCTCAATTTTGAGTCTAATGCCAGTGCCAGTGAAGACAACAGCAGCTCTGAAGAAGAGGAGGAGCACATATGGCCCCTGAGCATGCAAAAAGACACGGGAGCAAGTGGAGATCCTCAACCAGAGAGTGGACTTGGAAGTTACCAGCAACTGGTGAGACCCACAACGACATGCTGCTGAAGCCTTCTACAGATCATCATCATGGTCTTCAAGGCATAGCTGACCTCCAGGATGGCAACAAAGGTTACCTTGGCTTAACCCTCTTATGAAGGTAGATTTACCCGTGGGCACTATCCTTGCAAGATTTTTAATGACAAGTATGAGTATTGTAAGGTGTGTGCTGCTGGTCTTCGCGACCAACGTAGCTTAAAAAAAAGGCCAATAAAGACGAAGTACATGTGTTTCCATTGTGATATTCTCTTGTGTGCAGCACCTTGTTTTCAAGTGTACCACACTAATAGACCCATAGATGGGCTAGATGTAGGACCTGGGAAGGAAGTCAGGCAAAAGTCGAGATTTCAACGATTTTGTAAGACGCGCGTATATTTTCTATTTTTTCATGTTTGGTGGTGTGTGCAATATGGATCATATGCCATGTGTATGTGATTGTTACCGGATGCTTGCATTGACAATTCAATTTAGAATGTTCATTACCATGATTTATGAGCATCATTTCATGTGTTGCAAGAGCAAAAAAGATCATTGGTTATTGTTAATTTATTTTTAATATATTTAAAAAAAATACGACTGGGAAGGCAAGAGATTATTTGTGATGTGCATAAAATGTCACGATTAGAAACATAGTGACCATTTTACAAAGAGTGTATATGTACTTGACACTGTTTGAGATCAAAATGCACCCGGCAAAAGAAGGCGCTCCTATGTGGGTGCATGGCCTTGAAAATCTGTATCTTCGTCAATACTTGTCCTATCAGTCCAAGATTCTAGGTACTCACTCAAGACATAGCAGGGCATCTATTGTCTAAATCCCAGGCCCTCAAGTCTTGGCAATTATGAGATACAATGCCTCAAAGTTGGAGAAATATCGCGCGCTTATTTTAGCATTATCAAATGCCATTTGAATCATTAATAAAAATAATAATTATATGTAAAAAGTACAGAATAAAAAACCTTATGATATGTACTTCTCAAAACTTTGACTCATGGCCTCACCGGACTAGTATTGTGAGCTACATAAATTCCCAAACATGTGCTCAAAACGCATCCAAAAATGCACAATACATCGGGCCATCTAGTGTTAAGCTGGGGGGGGGGGG
>WELA01006442.1:419837-455348 GCA_009602735.1 Mesotaenium endlicherianum
GGGGGGGGGGGGGGGGCTGCATTACGTTGTGCTCCACCTCCAGGCTCCTCCCTCACAATGTCTATCTGTTGCTGCTACTGCTGGTGGCACTATTGCTAGCTTTCTTTCTCGTCTCTTCTAGGTCCCTTTCACACGGGCCCACTTCTCTTCCCTGCTCTTTTCTCGTCCGATTACTCATTCACTTAAGTCGGCCTCATCCTTAGCCTCAATTGCGGGTGCATGCCAAGTCTACAGGAGTCGCAACTGAGGACTATTAGCTAAAATAATTCTCAACACTTCCATTAAAATTTTATGGCTAATCATAAGGGAAGCGCTCTGTTTGGGCCTAAGGAGGTAGGCTCGAAGGAAATAAACCGCTGGTGAAAGATTTTCATCAGTTGGAGCATCCTAGGGGTAGATGCTCCCTCCTCCATATCCAGCAGAGTGAGTGCTCCCTCTTGGTGACTCCTCAGAAGCAGTAGCAAGCAGGTGCGGATAAAGTCACTTGAGTAACAGAGGAGCAACTAGAAGGAGAATAGCAAGCAAATACATGCAGATGGGTATTGAGAGTGGGGACCCTGGCTTGCCAATGGCAGCCAGGATCCCTCTTAAGCAAAAAGTGAAATGTCATATTGATAACAACATTAAAGATCTAATATGGTAGTAGCCTTACAAGTGGCTCAGTCAATTTACCCCCCCCCAGCTGAAAAGTCCATCAGCTGCAGTGAGGGCAGAACCAAGCATCGGCAGGCACGTGGAGCAGCGGTGGGGTGAGGCATTGTAAATGGTAACCAGCATTGCATGAATCACAAAAATAGCATGTTAGCGGGGCGGTTAGATTGAGTGCATATCTGACAAGGATGGTTTGTTGGAACCGTGGCTAAGGTAGGCTCGTATTTGATGGGAAGGTTGGGGAGATTGCAAGGCGCGCAGTTGCGCAAATGGTCTTAAGTAAAACCACCGTTGGACCCAACAAGAGTGAGGACGCCTGAAAGCCGAGGTAGGCACGTAGACGCGACAAATCTGTTGGAGCAGGAATGCACTGTAAGGCATCTATTTTCACTTGCTAGGGTGCAAGCCCTCCCGGACCAATATTGTGTCCCAGATACAGCACCGTGCGCGTAGCAAACTTGCACTTGCCAGGATGACACTTGAGTCCGACAGCCTGCAAGCGCTGAAAAAGCAGATCCAGAATTAATTGGTCAGTCAGATTATTGCTGAAAATTAAGACGTCATCGATATAGCAACGAGCAAAGTCCAAATTAGCTAACACCCGGTCCATGACCCGCTAGAATTGTGCGGGTGCATTCTTGAGCCCGAATAGCATAACCTTCAAGTGGTATAGCCAGTCCGCGCCCCACAATACGGTCTTATGCTTGTCCTACGCTCGGATCTGGATCAGGTTGAATCCCTGGCGAGGGTCGAGTACGCTAGAGACCTGCTTATGACCAAGGCTGTCAAAAATGTTGTGTGGAATAGGCATAGGGTAGCGATCATTAGTCGTAGCGGTGTTCAATCGGCGGTAGTCGCCGCATATACGCTAATCTATCCACTTTCCAAATAAGCCCTTCTTTGCCGGCATGACGGTGGGGGCAGCAAAGTTAGACTGTGACTCCTCGATGAGCCCTGCTGCTTGCAGCTCCCTACACTTCTCTGCAACTAAGGTCCACTCAGCAACACTCTGACGGTGGCAACGAAGGAAGATGGGATTGGGGGTGGTAAGCTCAATGGCCATCTCTGCAGTAGTACAGATACCTAGCTCAATGATAGCGAAGGCAAAGCTACTACGGTGAGTGTCTAACAACGCGGTGATCAAGAATCTCTCGCTAGCGGGTAAGTCACCAATGTCCCATTCATGCGTAGGTTTAGCGAGAATGCCTGCAAGAACACCGGTGCCGGCGATTGGCTGCTATGCGCGCGATGTGCTACCCTCCAGCGTGGAAGAAAGAGATGACGAAAAGGCATAAATGAACGTTGGATAGAAGGCAGAAGCAGCGGGAGCCAGCAAGGCGTTAAGCACGATTGAGAACGTGGATAATGAGCTGTTCGTACCAACAGGAGGCAAGCATCTGCTACGATGATTGCGAAGGCCATCACTCCCTCCCCCCCCACGATAGTGGATGACAGATATCAGAGTTGAGATTGAGGGCGACGTGGAACAGCCAGGTGAGGGCGTACACGTCCATGGCACGATCAAGCAATTGGCACCGGAGGGTATCCAAAAGACCAGGAACAGTAGTGGCGTGAGGCTGAAAGCCCATGGCACGCTCGCGGACGGCGACAGGAGGCTCGATGGGTTGAGAAAGTTGGGTGCTGTAGAGCATGCCAGGCCCCCAAGATCCATTGGGTTGGGGGCAGAAGGCGTAGGAGAGAGGCCAACTGACAAAGGTGGGAAAGGTGCGGCGCGGCTGATTTGGTGTATTAACACTAGCTATACTGCGGATCCTATTTTGGTTCCGATACCAAATTTTGTCCCATGCCTAGGCAAGATTCTACACCCCCTTAGCATAATTTTTATTCATCAAATTTGTTTGAAAATAGGCTCATTGGATGTGTCATAACTCAAACCCCTCCGGCAAATTAGTTTTAGCCCTGTCGGACAATATCTGACGAAGTTATGTAAGTTTGCCGGCCAAGAAGAGGCCATTTTTTATTTCAATTTTGACCTTTGAATAGGCCTTTTTCAGCCTGTCATTTCTTTCGCTTTGTATGCTACAGAAGCCATGGCTAACATTGCTTCTTTGTCTAGAGGCCCTACAATAGCTTTAGGCACTAAGATACTAACACCTAGTGAGAACTGGAGGGAAAATTTGGGCAGCACAAGACTTCGGAGAGCACTACAAAGAGTTTTTTTTGGTCGGAATCTTAGAGGAAGAGGTGCATAAGACCAAAGAAACTAACTTCAAAATCTATTTTGGCTATGATGGAGAGTACAAAACTTGGGGACGTAAGCAGATAATACAATGCATGCCTTCAATCCCCGAATTTCGTTAGTTTTGCCCATATGAGTTAGTTGTTGGAGTTGAGGCCTCTTCGGACCCACTTTCACAGCTTCCTGCTTCTCATGTGCTTCAAGTGACTCCTAGCATTGTAAACACACTCCCTGAACCAGAAGATACTCCCACACCACCAAAAGACACTCCTACATTAGTAGCAGACACAAAAATTGAGGAAGAGTCCAAAACAGGGTTACAAGTGGTAGAATCAGGGTGAAAACGAGGGAGACCATCAAATCAGACAAGACCAGACATATCTGTGCCTGCTAACACAGAAGAGAGAAGGAACAGGGTGGTTGTGGCAAGGGAGAGTGCTAAGAGGAGGGCAAAGAGGAGCTACAGTATGAAGAAGAATGGGCAGTCATATGAAGAGGAGTACAGCTCTGACACATAGTTGGAGTCTGAAGGAGAGCCAATGGTGCCTGCTGCTATTGAAGAAGAAGAAGGTGAGGAGCCTGCCAACAATAGAAAGGAGCACTCCTAGAGGCCTGTTGCTGAAGGTGAAGTTCCACAACGGCTGGTAAAGCCTGTCAGCACTCTGGCCACAGGCCTGGCCAAAGTGAATTTAAGGCACTTTCATAGCCTGAGCCCCTTTGCTGTCGTGTGCCTTCTGAATGGTGTCGTGCATTATGGGGTCAAACGCGTCTAATCTATGTAAGCAACACACAAATGGTCAAGCAGGACTGGCTATGACAAAAGAAAAAATGCATGCGGCCTTATGGCCAAAACGAAGGTCAGCGGTACGAAGGTCAGCTGTCAAATGTTCTAATTTAAGGGGTGTATACTCTCTAAAGTGAGCACCTCAAGACTGTAATCTAGTAGGAAAACAACTAATGAAGTTTGGCCCAAAAGGTCACTGGAAGCACATCATGATCTTCAAGAGTAGTCCTATGGCATGGTTTAAGCTGTGACTTTGCTCACCACTTGTGAAGTTCTTCTAGTGACTGGAAGCCAGCAGGGTTTGCTCTTCACAAAAGAGAGACTCAGTGGTCCTGAAAACACAAGAGGTAAAAGTGTAAGCTTTACTCATAACTCTGTTGCTTACCGCTAGCATAATTAGACTTCTTAAAAGATGTCCTTCTAAGGGCATCTATTGCTATATACTCCCTGCAACACCGGCGCTGAAGGCAGCGGATTCAATGCACACAGTCACACTAGGAGGCTCTTCTAAGTCCACAAAAGTGGAGGTAAAGCACGTACTAACTCTCCTATTGGCTAAGCACAACACACACCAATCAAATATAGTGCAAGTAAGTGGATGCATGGCTCTCATTGGCGGAGCTTACCTCAAGTAATGCTACCTAGATAATGCCTCAAAAGTAGATCTGAAACGTGAGGAAGGTTCCTTTAAGAATAATATATGTGGTAACCAAATTATAGCTCAAATGGTGCTCATATATTATGCTAATACATGCTAAGTGTACTTTATCAAACTCGCAAATTTGTATGCTAATGGCTAGAGGTCTTTGGAGTTGCGAAGAGCCAACAATGTCACCTTTGGGCACATTGAGTTACAAAGTGGCCTTTGGTGGAATCCGCTAGGGGCCGGTAGGTGGCACGGAATAGGTCGCAGATATCTCGCTCGATACTTGACTAGATGGCGCGCAACCGATGCCGTTTGGAAGGTGACGCGACACTCTACACCTTGGCAACTTGGAATGCTAGCAAAGGTCAACATATGAATGCGTGAAGCAAGGTCAAAGTTGGCCTTCCTAGGTCGATGGTCGACGCACGTGTGCCTTGGCAGGGTCAACGGTTGCGACCTAATGAGTCATAACAGCTGTCGTGCATTATGGGGTCGGACGCGTCTAATCTATGTAAGCAACAACAAGTGGTCAAGCAGGATTGGCTATGGCAAAAGCGAAAATGCATGCGGCCTTATGGCCAAAACAAAGGTCAGCTGTTCGAAGGTCAGCTGTCAAATGTTAATTCCCCCCCCAGCTCTTAGCCTCCAGCTGATGAGCTGATAATGCTATTGCTAGATAATTCTGAGCAGTAACTACAGAACCAGTATCCTGCAAGAACGCGCTCCAGAGGAGGGTCAAGGCAGCCGATGTGGAAGCCAAGGTTGCAGCTGTTGCAGAGCAGCATCTTGGCCTCCTTGCCAGTGCAATGACAGATCTGGCACGCCCAGTCCTTGGGCAGCCGCGCGTCGCGAGGACAAACCTGCGCATCAAGGAAGGTGGCATGGTCCACAGTTCTTTGTGTGGTCCTTGTGAAGACGGCCATCTGCGCCTTCCAGCTCCAGTACTCTCAACGCCAAGGCGCGCTTGACGCGCAGGATGACTGGCAAGCTGCTGGTGTTGAGGGTGTTCTTTGTCTGGCGTTGCAGGTACACGTAGTCACCTGCGGATAATTGCAACACCCAAGGACGATAGGCTCCTCCACGAGTCATGGCATACCTGAGCATGTCGCGATGCTGACAGATACTGAGGTTGTCCATGGCCATGGGCATCAGGCGCTGGAACAGCTAAGCACGTAGCCCGATAAGAGCACTCCATGTGTCGAGACTGTCCAAGTCCAGGACACTCTCAGCCACGGTCCTGGCTGCGGCGGGCAAGAGCGACTGGCGTCCATAAAGGAGGAAGTAGGGAGAATGAGAGGCCAAGGAAGCCTGGCAACTGCACCTGTATCCCATAGCCAACCATGGAAGTGCGTTGTCCCAATGGGTGCTGTCGTGGGTCAGGCAGTGTTGCGCAGCTTGACGGTCTGAACCATGCGCTCAACAAGGCCGTCAGCCTAGGGGTGATTGCGGGAGGTAGTGCGATGGTTGACCATAGAGCACTCCAGCAACTTCTGAAAGCTGCCCTGGAACTCGTTGCCCTGGTCGGTTAGAACCTTAGCGCAGCCGCCAAAACGGCTAAGGACCTGATCAAGGAACGCCTGAGCGATCCCCTCACTGGCCTTGCTGGGCAAAGGCACAAGCTCGATCCACTTGGACAGGTGCTCAATCATCACCAAAACGTAGAAGTTGCCTCGACGGGACTTGGGGAACTCCCCAGCCAAGTCCAACGACCACCAGTAGAACAGCCCCTGAATGGGCAGGGGGCTGAGGGCAACAGTGCGTGCCGTGAAGCTCAAGCGCACACGGTCACAGAGAGTGCACCTGCTGACGACGTCGGCCACGACCTTAGCCATGCCATGCCACCAGTACTCTGCCTGCAGCAGGTTGAGAGTGTGCTTGACACCGAAGTGTCCAAGGGCCTCATGAATAGTGCGCACCAGCTGGCTGCGTATAGCAGGCTCAAGGACCACCAGGACAAAGCCGTCGGCCATCACACGCCTCAGCCAACCCTCCCTAAGGACAAAATCCCGGCTGCGCTTGAGGACGCGGTCGCGCTCCCTCGCATCCATGCCTGGCGCCAGCTCCTTAGCGGCAACGTATTGCAGCAACGCGCCATCGTCCCACACGTCCTTGGGCCCGTGCTGCCTGCTGTTGTGCTCTCTGCTGCTGCTGCCAACGCCAAACGCCTTGTGTTGACCACCACCAGGTCGTGGTCAATGAGCCCTGCGGGCTGTGCATTGCTGTCCATTGTGAAGGCCAAGAAGGCAGCCGCATGCCAGGCCACTGGCTTGTCCTCATTGTGCCAGGCCACGGTCAAATCCTTGGAAGAGGGCAGCGGGTTGCGGCTGAGGCCGTCGGCGTCCATGTTGGTTGAGCCTGGGCGGTGGTGCACGTCAAACGTGTACTCCTGCAGAATGAGTGCCCACCGCGCGTACTTGCTTGTAAGGCGCTCCGACGTCATGAGCCACTTGAGCAGTTGATGGTCAATGACGAGGCGGAAGTGGGTGCCGTAGAGGTAATGCTTGAAGTGCACGATCATCCAGACCGCTGCCAGGCACTCCCCCTTATAAGAGCCATAGTTGGCCTCGGCGCGATTGTTGCTGCGGCTGGCATACGCCACCACGTGCTCGCAAGCGTCGTGCTCCTGAACCAGCACTACTCCCAGCCCTGCTTGCGACCAGTCGGTGTGGAGGATGAAGGGCTTAGTGTGGTCAGGCCGCCGCAGCACTGGGGCGCTCACCAGCAGCTCCTTGAGCTTATCAAACGCCACCTGCTGCTCTGTCCCTATACGTAGGCCACCCCCTTCCGCAGCAAATCATTAAGTGGCTTAGCGAGCTCGCTAAAGCCAGGCATAAAGCGGCGGTAATAATTGGCAATCTCAAGGAAGGCCCTCAGCTGCAAGATGTCGGTAGGCAGCGGGATCCCTGTGATGGCCGAGATCTTGGCCAGCTGCAGTGCCAAGCCACTGGAGGAGAGTAGATGCCCAAGGTACTCTACCTCTCGAGTCGCAAAGGTGCACTTTCCTGGATGACACTTGAGCCCAACGGCCTCCAAGCGGTCCACAACGGCGTTGATGTGTGCCACGTGCTCCTCAAACGTCATACTGAAGACGAGCACGTCATCAATATAGCACCAAGAAAAAGATAGCCCTGCCAGCTCCTTATCCATGACCCATTGGAAGGTAGCTGGAGCGTTCTTCAACCCAAAGGGCATCACCCTCCACTTGTAGAGGCGTTGTGCCCCCCAAAACGCTGTCTTGTGCTGGTCCTTTTCCGCAATAGGTATCTAGTTGAAGCCTTGCCTCAAGTCTAGCATTGAGAACCACGTGCACGTGCCAATATCATCAAAGATCTTGTCAGGGGTAGACATAGAATATCTGTCCTGCTCTGTGACCTCGTTCAGCTTACGATAGTCACCGCACATCCTCTTCTCAAACCAATTGCCTGAGGCATCCTTCTTTGCCGGCATGACGGTGGGGGCTGTGTAGGTAAAGGAGGACTTCCAAATAAGCTGGTTGTCTTCCAGTTTGCCTGTCTGCGTGCTGATCAAGCCGTCCTCAAAGTGATTGTAGCGGTATCGCTTCTAGAAGATGGTTACATCCGACGTGAGGCGGAGCCTCATGGGGTCGCCAGTGTAGCGCCCCAAGTCCTGCATGCCACTGGCAAAGCAAGCATTGCGCCGAGCATCGAGCATCCCTGTCAGCTGCGCTGCTTGCTCCGCGGTAAGGGTCCCCCCCAGCTTCCATGTAGGGGCTGCTGGGGGCGGTGCCTGCCCTGCACCTGTCGCCTTGTGGGCTGCTGCTGCTGCGCTCTGCCCTCCTGCTGGCGTTGCTTGTCTGCTGGCAGAGAGCAGCTCGCCTGCTTCTGCTCTTGCTGGCCTCTACTGGCTCCTGCTGGCGCTTGCTGGCACCTGCTGGCTCTTGCTAGCTCCTGCTAGCATCTGCCCTGTGGCTGCCAGCTGTCCCGTCGGAGCCGCCTACTGGCGTGCAGGAGGAAAAGAAAGGGGGAGCGATGCGGCTCGCTGGCCCGCAGTGCCCTCTCCCCGGGCCAATGTGGCTCCCTGTCCGGGTGAGTCCTCTCCCTGGGCCGTCCTCCCCCCAGCGCGCCAGAGTTGGCGTTGGATGTGGGTGGCGGCTGGTACGGGCGGCAAGGAGGAGCCTGCGGGGCAGGCCCTTCCCTCTGGGAGCGCCAGCGGCTATCGAGTGGAGGGCAAGCGCTGTTGTCCTCGAAAGAGCTATCATCGGGCGCGTCCATACAACAAAGGAGCTCGGGATGGCGGGCCTCCCGATAGAGGGGAGTCAAGGCCTGCGTCTGCAAAAGATCCAAGTCAAGATGTTGGCATCAATGACCTACCTCAAAAGCCAAGCGCGGTTGACCTCGGTGATGCCATCCACCTGGGTTAGATGGGCCGGAAAGCCCATGGCGCGCTCCATCTCCACGATGCGCGGCCGCTCGTACAGGCCGGAGGAAAGGTCAATGAGCATGCCGCAAGCCGCGCCGATGTAGGCGGCGCTGTCGTAGCTGCTGACAAAAGTTGGCAAAGCGCGCGTGACATCGCCAAGCACCTCACACTGGGCCTGCAACGGATGGGGCAAGGCTGTAACGCGCTGGGCCAGCCGTGCAACGTCGAGGATGGAGTCAACGTTGCACGTGTGGAGGGGGTGCGCGGCTGCCAGGGCCTCCAGCATGCTTGGTAGGGCCAGGTTGGTGAAATAGGCGTGTACGCGGTGGGCAAAGGAGCCAATCTGCGCCGCGTCAATGATCGCCTCGCGCCCAAGGTAGCTGCTGCAGAGCTCAAAGTTGGCGCAAACATTGGCTCGCTCGTCGCCGCGCACCGCCACATTCTCCAAGACCCACGCGAGGGAGTGAGGTGGCTGGCGCGTCTCAACCAAGTTGAGGACGCAAAGGAGGTGCCAGAAGAGCGCCGTGTGAGGGCCGCTGAGGGCACCGCCGCGGCCGGCGATGGAGAATCCCTGGCATTTTCAGCCAGCAATGACGAGGTCCACTGGGCCAAGGCGCGTCACGTGCTCGTCGGTGATGTTGCGGATGTCCATGGGCCACCCAGTCTGCACATGGCGGAAGGCGCGTGCAGGGAAGATGTCGGGGAAGCGCTCGTGAGAGAGCGCCATCAGACGTCGGGCAACCTGCTGCGCCTCAGGGTCCGGATTGATGTAGACGTAGCGTCGGACGAGAATGCCAGCTTGCACTGTCGCCAGCAACCCAATGGCGATGCCGGCGAACATCTCCACCAAAACGATGCCGCCAGGTCGCTAATCTAGCTAGTCCGTGTAGATCGGCGTCGGCAGGGCCCATGGCAGGATGGCTTAGCTTCGCGGTGGGCGGGTACATAAGGACAACGTTGTACTGGTGTGGGGCCATGCGGAGTGCAGCGACGGCACGGTCGGCGTAGTCGCGCGTAAGATGTGGAAGAGGCCCAGCGGCTGGGGCTGGGTGACGCGCGCGTGGGTCTGGTACCGATGCCACCTGTCCTAAGCGTCCTGCAGGATGTGCAAGGGAACAGGTGTCGAGCGTGACTGGGCCGTGCGCACAAAGATGAGTTGCCACAAGCGCCTAGCCTCGTGATCCTGCGCATGAGAAGCGGCATCCGCCAACTGGTCCAAAATCGGGCGTTGAGGCAGGTACGGATGCGGGTCGTAGTACGCCTGCTGGCGTTGGTGGAACGGGAGGTTCCCCGGGTTGGCGCTGCCGGCTGGCTCTATGCGGTAGGCAAACTGTCAGACGCGCACTAGCTGGCGGGGCGTCAGCTGCACCCAGGCACGTAGCTGAGGGTGTAGCGGCTGTTGATTGCCTGGATGCTGGTGACGGCGCGCCAGATCAGCAACGGCTGCGGCGCGGCAACTGGGTCTGGAGTTGCATGCATGGGTGCTGGTGCAGGCCACCTTGGAGGGAGGGGGACCGCCAGGCCCGTCATCGGCAAAGTGGCTGCAAGGAACTGGCGAGCGCTAGTTGTACAGAGCGTGAGAGGCGAACGTGGTGGACTGCAAACCGTCCTCTCGGTTGTCTGCCTCGTGGTAGGGCTGAGTGGCTGCCCAATCGCGGCTGTTGCAATAGGGCGGCATGAGGGACTGACCACATTGGGGCGGAGTCGTGAGGCTGCTCTCGATGCGCAGGCTGCGCCTGAGCTGCGGCGGGGTGACAGCGCGTCGCCTGCCACGCAGCCCGCGACCCGACTCTGGGTGTAGGATTGAGCGTACGGGGACGGCAGTCATTGCAATGCCTGCGACGTTGGCCACTACGCGGGCTGCCTGAGCACCAGTGTTGGATGTGGCGGAGGTGGCTGCGGAGAACGCGTGGGCTTGGGACCGGTCGTTGCTGGTGCCTCCGTTGTACAGGTGATGCGAGAGGTCGCGATAACTGGCCTCTATGGAGCAGTCAAGCTTGGGCTGGCATCGAGGGCCTGCGGCACAGCGATAGGCTGCGCCAAACCTGGCGGACGCTGGGCGGCTGAACCCAGGCGGTCCGGCTGAGGGAGTGCGGCCAAATCTTGGAGGTCCAGCAGGCTTGTCGAAGCCTGGTGGCCTTGTCAGAGTGCTGAACCCTGGGGGTCCCGTGGGTCTACGGCAAATGTGAGCAACGGGAGTGACGGGCCGCGCTTGCGACTCAGTCACCTTGTAGGACTCCTGTGGCGCGCGCTTGTACGACTTGTTGTCTATCAGAGGGTCGTAGGCCGCCTGACGCATGGCCTCCTCCTCTCAAGAGGTCGTGCGGCGGTCGGAGTCGTCAGTGTGCATCGATGACAAAGGTGGCTGCGACGCCATCTGGAACTGCATGGCCACTCCAACTGGTACCTCCTGTCGCAGGCGGACGTTGGATCGGGCATCTGGCAAGTGAGCCCTCTTGCACGGAGGCTGCGCAGGGGCGAGCGGCAGGCTTGTGCCCGCAACAGCGGCGAAGAGCTTGTGGGCCCTAGCAGTGGTAGCCAGTGCGGTGGCGGCAACATTGGCGGCTGCGGTCGCTGCCGCTGTAATTCGGCGCATTGCGGCATGCTGTGCTGCGTAAATGCGCACTGACTCTTGCGCCTACGTCGTTAGCAGCTCTGCCTGCTGTTGTGGAGTAAGGTGGAGCTTTGCGCTCGGTAGCTCTGGCTCCTCGTCTTGGGGCTGGAGCAGGTTGGCCTCGATAGAAACGTCGTCCTCCTCTGGGCCGCCCTTGCGTGTCTGTGTGACGCCGGACCAGTCCTCATCGTCGCCGAGCGCTATGAAGCCGTAGAGGATTGCTGAGGTGGGACGCTGATCTAAAATGTCCATCGGCAACGAGGCCGTGCGCGTGCCTCCCTGTGCGCCAGTCGGGCCGATAGTGTGCTTGCTCTGTCCAGTTATCCACCGCTGCTCCAATAGGGACGAGCACGTCTTGCCCCAGGAGGACGTTGAAGGTGTCAGAGCGCGTCACCAACGCGTGACGATGGATCGTTGTCTCGTCCTTGATCCCAAGTCAAAAAGTGAAGATGAGCGCCAGCCGAGTGCGCCCCATCACGAACTCGGATGTGCCAGTTGCAGTGTTGATTCGCATGGGAGAATCCTCCAGGTCAGCTGAGGAGAGGCCCAACTGCGAGAGATAGCTGTGACTGATCAAAACTGGTTGTGCGCCGGTGTCAAAGATGATGCACTGAGGGGCCTACTTGTTGACCAGCATGATCCCTTGCGCGTTGTCTAAAATTGCCGCGTTAGGGCTGCTGATCAGCCTGTGCTCGTGCGAGGGTCGAGCGGGGGCAGAGAGCGTTGCAGTGGAAGCTCTTGCTAACCAACCTGTCCGTGCCTGTGCAGGCCCCAGGGGCACGGGAACGGGAGCATCAGCTGGGCGGCCTGCCGAGTTGCCTCCAACGTCACGCCAATCTTGGCAAATGACACCGCCGGCATGCGGTGCAGTGCCAGCAATAGCACCTCAGCGTTCAACTCTACCGTCATCACTGGTGACGCGAGTGCGTGCAGTGCTGGCATGACTGGCGCTGCTGGAGGGTCTAGGACGCGGAAGGAGCAAGGCAGATGTTGGGCTTCCTTCGTACGCCGTCCTTGGTCGGGTCTGTTGCGCTTGGACGAGCCTGATGCTCGACTCGCAGCTGCCACAAGCGGGCGCTTGCGTGTAGCCTCGTGAGCTGTCAGACCACTGCCGAGTGGGTGTTTTAGTGCGCGGCAGACGAGAGCTGCGGCTGTTGTCCCTGGCGAACCTGGCGCTATTGCAAGCGAAGGCACCAGCGCGTGCTCTGGCAGGGGCGCTGGCGTCCTGGCGAGGGTGAGTGTAATGAATCAGTATATTAGTAGATATAATATTCATTTAAATATAATAGTTAATTTAGTTCAGCCTGCTGAACTCTAGTTAGTAGTCAGTCTGCTGAACTTTAGTTAATAATCAGTTTAATGACTCGGCCAAAAGCAGCAGGCTGAAGTCAACTTAAGTCAGCTTGCTGACACATTCTTTGACAGCCAGCTGACTTCCGTACTCGGTAGCAGCGAACTGCCTTGATATGTATTTAAGTANTGATATGCATTTAAGTACCACCTGCTAGATGAATGGCCACATGACATCCCCATGATGGATGGCTATTCGAGATGATGGGAGATGGCGGTGGATTTGGTTAACCGAGGTCCTACCAACGTGGTTAACTCCCGGGTAGGCGGTGCCATCGCACTGACCGTTGAACAGTAAACTCATTCCATGTACATATGCTAGGATTGCTCTCGAGTTCGGCATTCGGAAACGAGGCCAACTCTCTTGTACAGCTTACGGAGAGAACTCTGAATCCAAGGCGAGAAGCCATTGATACGCACTGTCTTCTAACCTTGCTTATGTATGAGTTTACTGATTTGCATCATTGATACTAGTTTACTCACATTTGACTTACGAGTATTATTTCCTGCTAGTATATTGTCCTTTGCCGTTGAACTAGTTAACGGAAATACCATAAAGATTACTTGCTGATATAAAGATCTTTATTAATTGTTAATCGCCTATTTGGTAAGTCGATTCATGTCAGTGGTATCGGAGCTCTTATCACAGTCTTCTTTATATGGTAAGGACAAGGTCTCAAACTAGTAACTCCCGAGACATGGAGAACCAGGATAACGAGAATGTCGAAAACCAGGCGGAAAGCCATGTAGCGGGAAACCGTACCTATTCGGAAGCAGTAGCGGATACTGCAGCTAGGGAGGCAGCAGATGAGGCAGCTGCTATTGCCTCAGTCGCAGCTCAGCAAGCTGAGGAGGAGATAGCCAGACTAGAAGCTGAACAAGTAGCAAAGGCCGCTGAAGATATACAAAGGAGGGAAGGACAGCCAGCTGACGAGCGCNGCAAGTCCTGGCGCAGGCGTCGGGACGGCAGCAGGGACCTGCAAGACCCCTGCTAGACCGCCAGGTGGCGCACCAGGGTCGCCCCTGAGGCGCACCAGGCTGGTTGCCAATCCGCCGGCACTCTCTCTTGCGTGGGGCCCATGCAATGCTCGAGCGTCTCGCTTCCGCGCAAGAAGACCCTGCGCAGCCTCGACAGCGCAGCTTGCGGGGCTGTCGGGATTTTGCGCGCAGCCAGGGTTTAGGCCCTGGCTGAGCAAGGCCGTGCGCAAGCCGTCGGGCGGCTTCCCGATGATCAGGTTGTGCGGCGGTGTCGGGGACGCCCCCACCTGGTGGATAGTGCCTGCCCCCTCCGCCGTCTGCGCTCCTGCCGGGTCGAGCCACCTGCGCACGCCAAGTGGCGACGCCTGAGAGCAGCTGCCAAATGAAGCTGCAAAGGCTGGCGTGCCAAGGGCGAGGAGGCCAGGTCGCCAAAAGGGACCTCGCGCCGCCGTCCCTGGTGACTGACCATGGGCAACGATGACGGTGATGGGGCCTGGCTGTAACGATTTGAGCTTTTTAGGCGTATTTGGGACGTTTTCCCAATTACCTAAAATACGTTATACTATTTATCATAAGTTGTTTGATAAATGATTGCATCACATTGGATTATTCACCACACACGTGTGCTGATTAATTCCCTGACGATTGGCGAAACGACCGAGATAGTATTGCAAAAAGCGCCATAACGTAATTCGACTACTTCGCAAAAGTACAACATAAGTATTCATAAAGTTACTTTGAATAATTATGAGATGATAATTTAAGTAATCATTGTTTGATTAAGTTATTTTGATTGTCATTATTACAAATAATGGACAATCACAGATTTTGGATTACGACTAGTCGTAATACGAAGAAACTGTCGTATCATTAATACAAACAAACAGTCGTAAAGTCAAATGAAACGAAATATGCATAGTCGCTTTGCATCCGAGCGGATTCGAACCCGCGACTTTCGTTTGAAACGTTCACACCTAACCGATTGGCCAAAATAGCTTTTTATTCTACCGGTTCATGACGAAAGCATGTGTACGCGACTCCGCGATCAATCGCGACTTTTTCGGAAAGTCGCGAGATCGCGAAAACGCCCGTTTGGCGCGAAACGGTTTTTCGGAAACCGTCGAAAAGTCTCCAAACGGGCAACTGCGCGTTTCGAGCATTCGGCCGAATGGGACACGTCCCTTCGACCGTTTTCGTTGAACATGAACCAGTGCCCTAGGTGGTGACTCGAAGCACTCCAGTGCCTCATGTTGTGCAGGTATAAATACCTGCAGAGTCATTGTGAGTGCAACTCTCACAAGCACACATTCTACGTTAGTTTTCACTTTTGCTCTTTCGAGTATTCGTCAATTTCCACAAGTATACAGATTTTTCTCCCACTTGAATTAAATGTTCCTTGAATACCGAGGAAAGATCCTCTCAAAAAGCAGAACCGTCACATTGGTATCGGAGCCGATCTCGGTTTCTCCAAGGATTTTTTTATTTTATTTTATTTTGGTCAAAAAATCTGTCGCATTTTCTGCTGGATTCTTTCGTCGAATCTAACCGATTTCTTAATTCTGTATAGATTCGCCCCCGATTCGTTTCCAGTTCGCCATGGCTCGCGGTCGTCGAATCGAAATCATCTACATCGACGACGACTCACCCCGCCGGCCTCGCGTCTCGCCGCGTGTTGCCTCGGCGCCGACTCGGCCGTCGCCGACTTATTCGCCTATGGCTCCGCCCGGCTCGCAGTGCTCGTCGCCCGTCAATCTTCGATCGTACGAGATACTTTCGCCGGAACGCTTGTCACCCACACCTCCCACCCCCGCCGAACCTCGGAACCACCAACCCGAACCTTCCCGCTCTCGCTCTCCACGTGGCCGGACACCGTCGCCTCGTGCGCCTTGTGAACGGCCGGATGTCATTGATTCCTTGCCGTTTTCTGAATATGAGCACTACTACCACATGTGGAACGATTATGGGCATTGGATGGAATTGCGCGACCAACCCACCCTAGAGGACTATCAAAATGTGCATAGTCCTCGTTTCCGCAACCGTTTGGGTTTTGTCCGTCCGCCCATGCCCGTTCGTGGATACACAACATATCGTGGGAAATTCTAGGAGTTTGCGCGCAAGCCCCAAGAATCCTTGTTCACTCAGGCATACCCGATATAAATATACTTCGAAACGAATATATTTGTATGCCAGTGTTGAGCTTTGCTGAGTTCTTGGAACTCGAGTGCATCCATGATACCATGTTCTTGCACTTTCAGCCGCATGATCCTAACCTTGCCAAGTGTTACGAACACTTATCTCGCTTACGGAAAATGCACAAGTGTCTTGCACCAATATATATTGCTGCATTCACACATATTCGCGCGTACTTTGACCCGATTACTCGATTTCGCGCAAGGACAGCAATGCAAAATGGAATTTTGGTAAAGGACCTCCATATTTCCCACATTCCTCTCAAGGCGAGGACGTTGCTGGTGATGCATAATGCTTCTTTGGGATGAAGTATGACATTTGGAACGAAAATTTCACGTAAATCATGCTTTACAGTCATTGATTCAGGCGCGTCAGTAAGCTTCATTAGTGCACGTTTTGCACAAGGGATGAAGTTGTTTCCAATGCTCAAGGACGAGACTCTTTGCCTTGGCGATGGCTCGTTAGCTTGCATTACTGGAATGCTTAAATTACCGCTCAGCGTGCAGTCCTTCCATGGGCGTGTACAATTCTACGTAACTGAATTGCCGCATGGAATCGACGCAGTTTTGGGTAATGATTGGCTTACGCAAACAAGTGCATTGCTTGACTTCAGTCAAAAGACATGCATTGTACGCAAGGGGACCAGGAAGATTTCTCTTCAGTCCCTTAAGCCCGATATGGCCTTGAAAAGTCCTTCGAAGACTCTTCTATTGTCCATAAAGCAAGCGCAACGTTTGGCAAAGCACGGTCAAATGTTTTCTTTGGATTACTGAGACCCGATTCCCCAGCAACTTCAACTACGCTCTTTACGCAACAACCGATGTTGGACAGTACTGGTCATGAAGAAACACTCACAGCCGAACCTTTTTGCTCTTTTGCAAAAGTATAAGTCAGTGTTTCCAACTGAAATACCAGCCGGGCTTCCGCCTGATAGGGGTATTGGACATACCATCCCTCTCGTTCCCGATTCTCAACCGACTTGGCAACCGATTTATCGCCTAAGCCCGTTGGAAATGAACGAGATGAAAGATCAAATTAGCGACTTGCGGGAGAAAGGCTGGATTGAGCCGAGCTCTTCTCCATTCGGGGCCCCCATCCTCTTTGTCCACAAGAAAGATGGGACGCTTAGAATGTGCATTGATTATCGTGCGCTGAACAACATAACAGTCAAGAATCGCTATTCGTTGCCTCGCATTGATGATTTGTTTGATTCGCTGCAGGGGGCATGCGTGTTCTCCTCGCTTGATTTAGCCCAAGGCTATCATCAGATTCGAATCACACCAGAGGATGTCCTCAAAACAGCATTTTGAACGCCTATTGGGCATTTCCAAGACAAAGTCCTAAGTTTTAGACTTACCAATGCACCAGCGACATTCCAAAGTACCATGAACGATTTGTTTAGACCTTACTTGGGGAAATTCGTCCAGGTTTACCTCGACAATATCCTCGTCTACTCAAAGAACAGGGACGAGCATTACAAGCACCTCGAGTTGGTGTTGCAAATCCTTCGTGAGCAGCAGCTGTACGCTAAGCTCAAGAAATGTTCCTTCCTAAAGGATGAACTGTTGTACCTGGGACATATAGTGGGTTCAAAAGGGGTGCGCCCTGACCCAGCCAAGATAGCGTGTGTCGCTGACTGGCCTGTCCCAATCGATATACATACTGTACGTTCATTCCTCGGGTTTGCTAACTACTTTTGTAAGGTTATGCAAGATTATTCAGTGATGGCCGCGCCACTCACCGCTCTGACAAGGAAAGATAAGACGTTCATTCGGGATGAGAATACGCAACATGCGTTTGAGCCCATTAAGTAAGCACTCTTGAATGCGCCACTTCTTTCATTAGCCGATCCCGACTTGCCTTACGAGGTCGTCGCCGATGCGTCTGGTGTTGGAATAGGGGCTGTACTGCTGCAGGCAGGCCAGCCTATCAGTTTTGAGAGTCGAAAGCTGACACCTGCCGAACAAAATTACTCAACGACAGAGCAGGAGCTCTGGGCAGTCATATACGCTTTGGAAACTTGGCGATGTTATTTGGAAGGCTGCAAAGCTTTGACAGTGGTTACGGACCACTGCCCAAATACTTTCTTTCAAATTCAGCCAACGCTATCGAGGAGACAGACGAGATGGTCTGAGTTCTTGCAACGATTCCACTTTGAGTGGGCGTATCGCCCAGGCCGCAACAATGTTGCTGATCCTCTAAGTCGAATTCCTCACCACCACTTGATGTTGGGGACTGTTGCGAGCTTGCGAGAACGAAATGGTCAGGTTTCGAGGGCGGCCACCCTTGATTCTGCTGTACCCTCCCAGACGTCTGACCGCAACCAGCCTGGTGACGCGGGCACACCTGATTTGGATAGCATGCATAACTCGGAAATACTTGACCTGCATCAACTATTTCACGAGGGCTATCTCAAAGATCCGTTTTTCCTAGATCTCCAGGGTACTGGCTTGAACGGTGTAGTCGTAACGATGGACAGTATGGATAAAAGGAAAGAACACTCAAACTATTTGTTTGAGAACGGTTTTTGGTGGCACAATGGGCGCATTGCTGTCCCAGAAGGCCGAGTAAGACATGTGCTACTACGAGAAGCGCATGACTCTCCTTACTCAGGTCATCATGGAATTACCAAAACCACACACTCTTTGCGCCGAGGGTACATTTGGCCGTCCCTTAAGGTTGATGTTGCCGAGTACATCATCAACTGCGCAACATGTCAGAGGAATAAGCCGAGCAATACGTTGCCCGCTGGGAAGTTGCAACCATTGGAACTTGCATGTGCTCCTTGGGAAAGCATAAGCCTCGACTTTGTTGTTGAATTGCCTACCACCGATCGAGGACACAATGGGGTGCTAACGATCGTGGATCGTTTCACTAAGATGGTACACTTTGTGGCCACTACCCCAGCACTTGATGCCGTCGAGACCGCACGTCTCTTCGTAGATCACGTGTTCGAGTTGCATGGCATGCCGAAAGAAATCATAAGTGATCGTGACAGTAGATTTACGAGCCACTTCTGGCAGGAAGTTTGTTCGCATTTCGGCACAAAACTTAAGATGTCAACTAGCTTCCATCCTCAGACCGATGGTCAGACAAAACGAATGAACTGCGTTCTGCAACAGTTCCTTAGGCATTATGTGAATCCTTGCCAAGACGACTGGGATACCCTCCTTTCAGTCGCAGAGTTCGCAGTTAATAATGCTTATCAGGAAAGTGTTAAGGAAACTCCATTTTTCCTTTGACTATGGGCGACATCCGCACACTCCTCTCACGCGCGTCGTTTATGCTGAGGCGGGGCTGTCAACCATGAGAGTACCAAGTGCACGCCTATTTGTCCATTCTCTTCAACAGGTGCACAAAAACGCGAAGCTGGCTTTAGCCGCTGCTCGAGATCAGCAGAAAAAGTTTGCTGACACGCACAGGACTGAGTTAAGTTTTCAAGTTGGCAATAAAGTATTTTTGCAAACTAAAAACCTCCAACTCAAGAACCCAGGAAAGCGCAAGCTTTTGCCTCGCTGGGTAGGTCCTTTTATCGTTATCGCAAATGTTGGACCTGTTGCATACCGACTGGATTTGCCTAAATCCATGGGGCGAACGCATCCTGTGTTCCATGTTAGATTACTGAAGCTGTTTAGGTCCGATGGCCGCTACCAGCCACAAGCACCGGAATTGGAACTCGCCGATGATGATAAGGCCTGGGATGTAGAGGAGGTCTTAGGACACCGCTACACTCGTCATAAACCTCCACGCGTGGAGCTTTTGATATAGTGGCTAGATTACGATTCCAGTTGGAACTCGTACAAACCTCAGGAAAAAATCCTACTTAATTGCAAGGACCTGGTCCAAAAATATTGGTTACGATGGGTTGATGCTCAAAAGCTCTGCGCCGTGGCAAGTGTGCTACCAAGCGCTCTTCGTAAGCCATGGAACAAACGCAAAAGAGACGCGGCCAAGTAATCGCTCTTTTCCGTCACTGTGATGATGCATAGTCCAATCGCTCACCAGTGTTTTCCGCTAGTCAAGGCTAGTATCGACACATCTACGACTTAAAAGACGTACGCTTAACGAGGACGTTAAGTTCTTTTAAGGGGGGAGGAGTGTAACGATTTGAGCTTTTTAGGCGTATTTGGGACGTTTTCCCAATTACCTAAAATACTTTATACTATTTATCATAAGTTATTTGATAAATGATTGCATCAAATTGAATTATTCGCCACACACGTGTGCCGATTAATTCCCAGTCGATTGGCTAAACGACCGAGATAGTATTGCAAAAAGCGTCATAACGTAATTCGACTACTTCGCAAAAGTACGACATAAGTATTCATAAAGTTACTTTGAATAATTATGAGATGATAATTTAAGTAATCATTGTTTGATTAAGTTATTTTGATTGTCATTATTTACGAATAATGGACAATCACAAATTTCGGATTACGACTAGTCGTGATACGAAGAAACTGTCGTATCATTAATACGAACAAACAGTCGTAAAGTCAAACGAAACGAAATATGCAAAGTCGCTTTGCATGCAAGCGGATTTGAACCCGCGACTTTTGTTTGAAACGTTCACACCTAACCGATTGGCCAAAGTAGCTTTTTATACTACCGGTTCATGACGAAAGCATCTGTACGCGACCCCGCGATCAATCGCAACTTTTTCGGAAAGTCGCGAGAACGCGAAAACGCCCGTTTGGCGCGAAACGGTTTTTCGGAAACCGTCGAAAAGTCTCCAAACGGCCAATTGCGCGTTTCGAGCATTCGGCCGAATGGGACACGTCCCTTCGACCGTTTTCGTTGAACATGAACCAGTGCCCTAGGTGGTGACTCGAAGCACTCCAGTGCCTCATGTTGTGCAGGTATAAATACCTGCAGAGTCATTGTGAGTGCAACTCTCACAAGCACACATTCTACGTTAGTTTTCACTTTCGCTCTTTCGAGTATTCGTCAACTTCCACAAGTATACAGATTTTCCTCCCACTTGACTTAAATATTCCTTGAATGCCGAGGAAAGATCCTCTCAAAAAGCAGAAACGTCACACTGGCGCCTCTGATGCCGTGCGCATGCCACGTGGCGCCAGCTGCTAGATCCTGCTAGTGGCAGCCAGCAGCAAGGGGCTGTGCTCTTGTGGCTCCCTCTTGCGCAGATCTGCGCACGCATGCACGGCGCGCGTGCCGAGACTTGTTGCGGCTTGCGCAGCCGTCTGACAGGCTTGTAGGGGGCTGCCACCTGCCACCAGGCCGACCTTTGCCGGTCCTGCTGTCGATAGCAAGGCCGTGGAGGCCAGAGTCGTCGCCAGCGTTGGTGCTGGCTGCGATGGCGTTGGGGACGCCTTGTTGCAGGGACGGGCTGCTATGACGGCTGGCTGGGCTGCGCCTGATGGATGCTTGCCAGCTGTCAGCCAGTCAAAGCGTGCCCGTACGCCACTGGCAGAAACCCTGGCTGGGGGCGTGCCGCTCCCAAGAGCGTACAGAGCTCCACACGCATCGTAGCCAATTTTGGCGTTGCGAGCGTGTAGGCGGGCAATCTCGGCCTTGGCCGCTAACAATGCGTCGTTGAGGGCGTCGTAATTGTAGTGGTCCTCTCCGAGTGTCATCACGGCGCTGGTCGTGGCCGTGGCCGCCGTCATTGCGAGTCGTCCGCCAGTGCGCGGGTTACGCGTGTCCCGCTGGCCTGCTGCACCGGGGGATCTATTTCGAGCGCGCCCGTTCTCAAGGTCGCGCTTCTTTTGCAGACTGTGACTTGCAGGTGGCCGGCCTTGCTGCAATATGTGCAGTTGCTGGGCTTGCTGTTTTGCGCAAGCGTGCAGTCACGGCGAGAGTGGCCCATCTTCTCGCAAGACCAGCAGGGGTCGCTCGTCGTGGCGGCCATAGAGATACGGCCGCGCGGCGCTCCGCGCTGTTGAGTCTGCTGGAGCAGCTGCGAGCGCTGCGGCTGCTGCTGCTGGGGCTGGCGTGCAGGGCTTGGTCTCATCGTGGAAGATGGCTGCATCGCGGTCTCTCGACGTACGCCTGTGGATGCGAGGCCCACACGGTCGCTGATGTTGCTCCGTGCGGCTGCCAGGCTCTACTTCTCGACTGAGAGGTAAGCGTCCCCCATTGGGTATTTGGAACCCTTGCGGTCGATGAGAGGGGTGATAGCTCTCTCCCTTAGACGCGGCTCCACGGCAGGCAAGAAGATCTCTGCTGCCTCTCAATCAGTAATCATGCCCACGTCCCTGCGTAGGTGGGTCAGACGCCGGTACATCATGCGGATCGTCTCGTTCTTGCGGTGGAAGAAGTGGTGCAGCTCGTACACCTTCTCCTCAGTGGCGCCGTGGAACTCCTATCTAAGAACGTCCCAGAAGGCCTACACTGGGTCAGCTAGTGGGCTCTGAACGTCCTCCACCAGCTCTGTGCGCGTGAGGATCTCAGTTGCCTTCTCTCGGTAGGTGTCGTGAGCCTCATAGAGAAGGCAACGCATGAGCGTGCCAAACACTTGGCGCTTAGTGAGCGCAGGCGTCTTGAGCTTAGCGTTCTCAAAGTCCGCCTCAAACTCCAAGATAGTGTCGTCCAAATCACAGATGCCTGGCCTACCGCTGAAGCAAAAGAGGGAGGCCCTGTTTACCTTCGTATCCTGGTCACTTGCCATGGAGTACGAGTAATCGTAGTAAGTCCACTGAAGAGGTGGCTCGTGGACGGCAATAGGCTGAGAGGGCACCGGGTGCTCCTCCTCAAGGGGATCAGTGATAGTACTGAGATTTGAGTCTGATTCCTTGCCAGTAACCCCTTTGTAGTAAGGCCAATAAGATAGCCCACTGCGAGGAGGCATACGCTGAAAACTCTACTTGCGTGCAGGCAAAGAAAGATCTTTTTAGAAATAAGGGGTGTGTACTCTCCAGAGTGAGCACCTCAAGACTGTAATCTAGTAGGAAGCCAACTAAGGAAGTTTGGCCCAAAAGATCACTAGAAGCACATCATGATCTTTAAGAGTATTCCTATGGCAGGGTTTAAGTTGTGACTTTGCTCACCACTTGTGAAGTTCTTCAAGTGACTGGAAGCCAGGGGGGCTTGCTCTTCACAAGAGAGAGACTAAGTGGTGGTCCTGAAACCACAAGAGGTAAAAGTGTAAGCTTTACTGATAATCTCTGTGACTTACAACTGGCATGATGGGACTTCTAGGGACATCTCTAGTATTTTTAGTCCTGGAAATCCGGCGTCGTATGTGGCGGATCCAATGCATCTAGTCACTCTAAAAGGCTCTCTTATGTCCACCAATGTGTACAAGGCATGTACTAGCACTCTTATAGGCTAAACATAACTCAAACCAATCAAAGCAACGCACGTAGAATATGCTATATGTCTCTCATTGGTGGAGCTTACCTTGGGTGGTTCTGCCTAGATAGCGCCTCAAAAGTGAATCTGGAACTTGAGGAAGCTTCCTCTAGGAGTCGGTGATGTAGTTACCAAGTTATAGCCTCAAAGATGCATTTATACTATGAAAATGTAGGACTCATGTAGGCTAAGGGGCTCGCGGATTTGTGCGAAGTAAGCTAAGGGTCCTTGGGGTCACGAATGGTCAACAATGTCACCTTTGGGTACATTGAGTCACAAGTTGGCCATTTGGTGTGTTTTCGCCAGGGGCCAAAAGGGGTGCGGACTGGATCGCGCCTATCTCGCTCAATACTTAACCTAACGACGCAAAACCGATGCCATTTGGAAGATGCTTCAACGCTACACTTTCGTGACTTGAAAATCTAGAAAAAATCAACATATGGGTGCGGAAAGTCAATGCAAAGTTGGTCTTCCTAGGTTGATGGCTTACACATGTGGAGCTCGAATTTGTACTTGAATTTTGACTCAATAAATCATGACAGCTGTCGTGCGGTAGGAGGTCGGGTGCGTATCATCAACACAAGCAATGCGTAACAAGCAAGCAAGCTTTGTTGCAATAAAGTATGTAATGCATGTGGCTTCATAGCAAAAAAGACAGTCAAGCGTCATATGTTTTAGATCCCCCCCCTAGCTCTCAACCACCAGCTGATGGGCTGTGATCGCTGCCTAAAGCTAAAGTAGTGCAATCACCACAGAATCAGTCGCCAGCTAGCATGCGGGCCAACGGTGGGTCGAGGCAGCCGATGAGGAAGCCAAGGTTGCAGCTGTCGCAGAGCAGCATATTGGCCTACTGGCCGGGGCTGTGGCAGATCTGGCATGCCCAGTCCTTGGGCGGCCGCGCGTTGCGGGGGCAAACTTGCATGTCAAGGTTAGGAAGGTGGCATGGTCCACAGTTCTTGGTGTGGTCCTTGTGAAGACGGCCATTTGCGCCTTCCAGCTCCAAAACTCTTGACGCCAAGACACGCCTGACGCGCAGGATGACAAGCGAGCTGCTGATGTTGAGGGTGTTCTTTGTCTGGCGTCGCAGGTACACGAAGTCACCTGCAAAAAACTGCAACACCCGCGGGCAATAGGCTCCTCCACGAGTCATGGCATACCTCAGTGTGTTGCGGTGTTGAGCAACGCAGAGGTTGTCTACGACCATGGGCATCAGGCGCTGAAAGAGCTATGCACGCTGCCTGATAAGAGCACTCCACGTCTCGGGATTGTCCAAGTCCAAGACGTTCTCGGCCATACTCCTGGCTGCTGCGGGCAGGACTGGTTGTCGACCGTAGAGAAGAAAGTAGGAAGAATGCGAGGCCAAGGAAGCTTGCTTACTGAACCTGTACCCCACAGCCAATCATGGGAGGGCGTCGTCCCAGTGGGTGCTGTCATGGGCCAGGCAATACTTCCGCAGCCCAAGCTTGACGGTCTGCACCATGCGCTCTGCAAGGCCGTCAGCCTGGGAATGGTTGCGGGAGGTCATGCGGTGGTCGATCATCAAGCGCTCCAGCAGCTTCTGAAAGCTGCCCTGGAATTCCTTGCCTTGATCAGTTAGGACCTCACCGCAGCTGCCAAAGCGGCTAAGGACTTGGTCAAAGAAAGCCTGAGCAATCCCCTCACTGGCCTTGCTGGGCAAAGACACAAGCTCAATCCACTTGGACATGTGCTCAATCATCACCAAGACGTAAAGGTTGCCTCGGCAAGACTTTGGCAGCTCCCCAGCCAAGTTGAGCGATCACCTATAAAACAGTCCCTGAATAGGGAAAGGGCTGAGAGCGACGGTGCTGGCTGTGAAGCGTGAGCCCACCCGGTCGCAAAGAGTGTAGTTGCAGACGACGTCGTTGACCACCTTAGTCATGCCGTGCCACCAGTACTCAGCCTGGAGGAGGCTAAGAGTGCGCTTAACACTGAAGTGTCCAAGCGTTTTGTGCACACACCGCACCAGCTGGTTGCGTATAGCAGGCTCAGGAACCACCAGGACGGAGCCGTTTGCCATCACTCGTCGCATGCGCCCCTCCATGAAGACGAAGTCCCAGCTGCGCTTGAGGACGCGATTGCGGTCGCGCGCACTAATGCCTGGGGCCAACTCCTTGGCCGTGACGTACTGCAGCACTAGGGCGTTGTCCTACTTGTTCTTGGACTCAAGCTGCCAGCTGTCCTGCTCCTCCGCTGCTGCTAGTGCCAGTCGTTGAGTGGTGACGGTCACCATGTCTAGGCTAGTGAATCTTGCGAACTGCACGTCGTTGTCAACGGAGAAGGCCAAGAATGCTGCCGCGTGCCAGCCCACTGGCCCATTCTCATCGTGGCGGGCTATTGTGAGGTCCCTCAAGGAGGGCAGGGGGTTGCGGCTTAGGCCGTCGGCGTCCAGGTTTTCGACCTTGGACGATGGTGCATGTCAAAGGTGTACTCCTGCAAGATGAGCGCCCACCGTACGTACTTGCCTGTCAGGCGCTCTGACGTCATGAGTCACTTGAGTGGCTGATGGTCGGTGACCAAGCAGAATATGTGGGTGCCGTAGAGATAGTGCCTGAAGTGCACAATTGCCCACACAGCTGCCAGGCACTCCCCCTCATAAGAGCCGTAATTGCCCTCAACACGGTTGTTGCTGCGGCTCGCGTACGCCACCACATGCTCAAAGCCGTCATGCTCGTGCACCAGCACCGCTCCAAGCCCTGCCTGCAAGCAGTCGATGTGGAGGATGAAGGGCTTCTGATAGTCAGGCCGGCGTAGTATTGGGGCGCTCACCAACAGCTCCTTGAGCTTGTCAAACGCCGCCTGCTGCTTTGGTCCCCATACGTAGGCAACGCCCTTGCGTAGCAAGTTGCTGAGCGACTGGCCAGCTCGCTGAATCCAAGCACAAAGCGGCGATAGTAATTGGCGATGCCAAGGAAGGTCCTCAGCTGCAAGAGGTTGGTCGGCGGCGGGATGCCAATGATGGCCAAGATCTTGGCCAGCTGAGGGGCCAGGCCACTGGAAGACAAGCGATGCCCAAGGTACCCCACCTCTTGAGTCCCAAAGGTGCACTTGCCTGGATGGCACTTGAGCCCAACGGCCTCTAAGCTGTCCAGGACTGCAATGATGTGCGCCACGTGCTCCTCAAAAGTCTCACTGAAGACGAGCACGTCATTGATGTAGCACCGAGCAAAGGAGAGCCCTGCCAACTTCTTATCCATGATCCACTGGAAAGTGGCAGGAGCGTTCTTCAAGCCGAAGGGCATAACCCTCCACTTGTAGAGACACTGCGACCCCTAGAAAGCCGTCTTGTGCTGGTCCTCCTCCGCAATGGATATCCAGTTGAAGCTCCGCCTCAAATCCAGCACCAAGAAAGAAGTACAAGTACCAATGTGGTCAAAGATCTTGTCAGGGGTCGGCATAGGATATCTGTCCTGCTCAGTGACCTCGTTAAGCTTACGATAGTCACCGCACATTCTCTTCTCAGACCAGTTGCCTGAGGCGTCCTTCTTAGCTGGCATGACTGTGGGCGCAGCGTAAGTGGAGGCAGACCCACAAATGAGTTGATACTCCTCTAGCTATCTTGTCTGCATGCTAATTAGGTTGTCCTCAAGCGGCTGTAGCAATAGCCCTTCTAGAAGATGGGCACGTCTATCTGGAGGGGGATCCTCATAGGGTCGCCTGTGTAGCGCCCAAGATCGTGCATGCCGCTGGCAAAGCGTGCACTGCGCCGTGCATCTAGCAACACCGTCAGTTGAGCAGCCTGTGCCTCAGTGAGAGTCCCCCCCAGCTTCCAAGTAGGGGCAGCTGGTGGTGGCTCTTGCGTTGCAGCTGGCGCCTCCTGCCCTGCTACTGTTGTGATCTGTGGGACTGCAGGCGTCACTTGCCTTGCAGCTGGCTGCGCTCGGCCTACCTTGGGTGCCTCCTCCTTGGCAGCTGCTGCCAGCTGCCTCGCACCACCTGTCGGCGGCTGAGAGCGTGGAAAAAGAAATGGGGAGCAAAACTCCCTGGGTCGCTCCGAGGGCTCCTGTCTCCTCCTTCCCCCCCCAAGCAAACTAGAACTAGGACCAAGACGCGGCGCAGGCGGATGCTTGGAAGCAGGATCCTCCCGCTGAGATGCGAGGTCGTACCAGGCGGGGCGCGGCTGTCGCCATTGAAATCACAATCCATGGCGTCGTAGGACTCGTCCATCTCAGGATGACGAGCTTGGGCGTAGAGGGGAGTCAGGGCCTGCGTCTGCAGTAGGATCCACGTGTCAAGACGTTGGCATCGATTGCCTAATTAAGGAGACGCACGCGGTTGACCTCAGTGATGCCGGCCACCTGTGTGAGGTGCAGAGGGAAGCCCATTGCACGCTCCATCTCTGCGGCACGAGGCCGTTGGAACATGCCGGACTTGAGATCAATGATCATGCCGCGCTGGTCCCCATCGTAGGCCACACTGTCGTAGCGACTCACAAACGTAGGAAGTGCCCATGTGACGTTGTGGAGAACCTCACACTGGGCCTGAGAAGGATGCGGAAGGGCGACCACTCGCTGGGCCAGGCACGCCACGTCAAGGATGGAGTCAACGTTGCGCGTGTGGCGTGAATGTGCGGCCGCTAATGCCTCAAGCATGCCTGGCATGGCCAGGTTGGTGAAGTAGGCACGCACGCGGTGCGCAATAGAGCCAATGTGGGCAGCGTCAATGACGGCCTCACGGCCAACGTAGCTGTTGCAGAGGGCAAAGTTGGTGCTAACATTGGGTTGAGAATCGTGGCGTACAGCCACGTTCTCCAACACCCAAGCGAGCGTGTGCGGCGGCTGGCGGTCCTCAACCATGTTGAGGACGCGAAGCAGATGCCAGAACAAGACCGTACGCGGGTCAGCGAGCGCGCCTCCTCGTCCCGCAATGGAGAAGCCCTGGCACTCCCACCCAGTGATGATAAGGTCAATGGGCCCCAGGCGTGTGATGTGCTCGGCTGAGATGTCCCGGATGTCCATGGGCGAGTTGGTCTGGGCACGGAAGAATGCGTGCTTAGGGAAGAGGTCAAGAAAACGCTCATGGCACATGGCTATCTGCCTGTGGGCCACTTGCTGCACCTTGCCACCAGGGTCTACGTAGACGATCGACGTACGGGGATGCCAGCCTGCAAGGTGGCCAGTAGCCCTGTCGCAATACCGGCGAAGAGCTCGACAAGGACAATGCCGCCGGTTGCTCTTTGAGCTGCGCGGTGTAGATAGGCGTAGGAAGGGGGCGACAACCCATGGCGGGATTGCCTGCCTGCTCTGGCAGCGGGTAGGAGCGTAGAAGATTATGCTGATGGGGCGCCATGCGGAGGGCCGCCATTGCGCGCTCTGCGTAGTGACAAGTAAGCCAAGGAATGCGCTCAAGCAGCAATTGCGGGCGTGCTATGCAAGCATGCGCTTGGTAAGTGCGCCAAAGTGCGCGCGCGTCTTGCAATGCCTCCTCGGGCACAGGGCGGGCCATAGCCTGCGCGTCGCGTATGCATTGCAGCTGCCACCGGTCTCTCTCTTTGTGGTCGGCGTGGTGTGAAGCGGCGTGGGCCAGCTGCTCTGTCGCTGTGCGCTGGTGCGGCTGGGGACGCGGGTCAAAGTACAAATGCTGACGCTCATGAAAATTTGCCTGGATGGGCACTGTGCGCTTGTCTCAATCTGCCGCTTGTCGAGGACGGACAAGCTGACGTGGAGCAAGCTAGACTCGGGGGCGCAGCGGAAAAAGAGATGCGAGCCGGACGCACTCCTGCTGGCGAGGCTGAATGATCTCTGCGTGTATGGCGGTAGTATAGGGATGGCAATCGCGGGGCCGGACAGCGGTGCGGGCCACCTTATGAGGAGGTGACCCAGACGGCCCGTTGCCGGCTATGTGGCTGCGCGGGATGGCAGTAGGCTAGCTAGGCGGCGTCTGGTACGATGCGTGGGCCGCTGTAGTGTAGGAAGACTGTGCGTCACGATCGCTGGTAAGGAGTTTGCGCGGGCCGTCGTTTGGCAGTGTGTCTGAGCGCGGGCGCGTCTCGCGCAAAGGAGTGACCTCTCTCTGCTCGCAAAGAGGAGTGACCTCCTGTGCGCTCTTGTGCGTGTCACGCACAGGCGTGACCTTGCGGGCATCCCTGACTTGCTCGCAGAGAAGGGTGAGCGCACGTGCGCGCCGGTTCGACGGCATAGTGCCGCGTGCAAGACGTAGAGCCGGCCCGACGTAGGGGGAAGGCCCTGTACACCGAGGGTCGAGGATGCTGCTCCTGGGTCCTCATTGCCGTGCATGTATGGCTTGCCGGTTGGCGGCAGGAAAAGGTGCCGTGGAGGCAATGCAGGCGGAAGCGCGAACATGCTGGAACGTGCCCAGGTTGTTGCCAGCAAACAAGTGCGTGATGTCACGGCATTGGTTGTTGGTCAAACAGTTGTGCCTCATCGGATGACTGGGCCCGCCGGCGCATTGATAGGCTCGACTAAGACTGGCCGCGGTCTCATGCGAGAGGGTGCTGACCCGGGTGGCCCTGTAGGCAGACGTCAGACACAGGCTGTAGGCATGGGCAGAGGTGGCTTCTTTGAAGGCTGGGCTGCGGGCTCCTCTGCGGCCTCTTGGGACCTCTCCTGCCACTCCTCCTCCTCAACGCTCTCCAACGACGCGTCGTTGGACCTGCCTAGATACGCTACCTACCTTATAGCCTGATTCTCAAATGTGGTAGTGCGCGGCCAGGAGTCACCCGTCCTGTGCGACGATGCGGGCGAGGGCAACTAGGAGGCCGACTCCCGCAGGAACGTCATGTTGTACGCGAATGTCCAATCTCGCGGAGGGTCCACTTGCCGCTGGAGGCTGTGGCGTAGGGGCGACTGCAGCGGCTGTCGCTGTGTCATGGGCGAGCGCTGCGGCAGTAGTGGCAGCCGTGGCAATGGCGTGTGCCTCAACGGCTTGTGGTGCAGCTGCGGATGCCACCTGGCAGCCTGGCGGACGCCGTTGCTGGTGATAGCTGTCAGTGCGACGTGCGCAGAGCTGGCGGGAGCATCTGCAAAGGCGTCTGTAGCGCTGGCCGCAAGAGCTCCGTCAAAGGGCGGGCGTGTACAGGGCTACAGCGTCGCTGTGGCGCCGGGTGACAGCCTCTGGGGCTGCCCTGTTTTGGCGCTGCAAATGTGCACAGAGGCTGTGCCAATGCCAGTTGTCGGAGCTGGAGTGTTGGGCGGCGAGACGCGTGTGAAGAGGGCTCCGCACGCGTTGTAGCTATCGGCGGCGACGAGGCCACGGAGTCTGGCGATCTCCGCGTTGGCCTCCACGAGGGCGTTGCTGACATCGTCGAAGCTGCAATAGTCGGCTCCGGGGGCCAGCGCGTCATCCATTGTGGCCGTGGCTGCCGTCATTGGGGGACGTCCACTCGTGCGAGGGTTACGCATGCCTCGTTGTCCTACTGCTAGCGCGGGGCCATTGCGAGCGCGTCCATTCTCGACGTCACGCTTCTTCTGCAGACATACGATCTGCAGGTGACCGGCCTTGCCATAGTAGGTATAGTCGCCAGGCTTGCCATTTTGCAGGAATGTGCAGGTCTGGCGAGAGTGGCCCGTCTTCCCGCAAGACCAACAAGGGTCGCTCGTCGTGGAAATGGAAATGCCGCCACGCATAGCTCCGCGCTGTTGAGTCTGTTGGGGCTGCTGTTGCTGCTGATGGGGCTGGCAAGTCGGAGCTGGGCCCATCATGGAGGATGGCAACACCAAGGACTCCTAGCGTAAGCCCGTAGATGCGAGGCCCACACGGTCGCTAATGTTGGTCCGTGCGGCGGCCAAGCTCTGCTTCTCGACTGAGAGGTAAGCATCCTCTAGCGGGTACTTGGAGCCAATGTGATAGATGAGGGGGGCAATGGCCCGCTCCCTCAATCGTGGCTCCACGGCACGCAAGAAGATCTTCGCTGCCTCCCAGTCGGTGACAATGCCAACGTCTCGGCGAAGGTGCGTCAAGCAGCGGTACATCATGCGAATCGTCTTGTTCTTGCGGCGGTAGAAGTGGTGCAGCTTGTACACCTTCTCTTGGGTCGCGGCCTGGAACTCCTTTCTAAGGACGTCCCAAAAGGCCTTGACCGGATCTACAGGGAGGGTCTCCATTAGGGGTTCCCCCACAAGCTCTGTGCGTGCGCAGATCTCGTCACCCTTCTCGCGGAAGGTGTCACGGGCCTTGTAGAGAAGATAGGGCATAAGCGTATAGAACACGCCACGCTTAGTGAGCGCGAGCATCTTAAGCCTTGCGGTCACGAACTCAACCTCGAACTCTGAAATTGTGTCGTCCAAATCACAGGTTCCTGGTCAGCCGCTGAAGCGAAAGAGGGAGGACCTGTCAGCCTTGACCTCTTGGTCATCTGCCATGGAATACCAGGAATCGTGGTGAGCCCACTAGGAAGTTGGCTCAGGGTCAAACACAGGAGGTACGACACCGTACGAGTGCTAGCTGCTCCCCTTCAAAGGGTTCAGTGACAGTACTAAGATCAGAGTCTGAGTCTTCTCCACTAACCCCTTCGTAGTAAGGCTGGTAAGCAAGCCCACTACGGGTAGGCATACGCTGAAGATTCTAATTGCTTGCAGGCAAAGAGAGATCTTTTTAGAAGTATGGAGTGTGTACTCTCTAGAATGAGCACCTCAAGACTGTAATCTGGTAGGAAAACAACTAATGAAGTCTGGCCCAAAAGATCACTGGAAGCACATCATGATCTTCAAGAGTAGTCCTATGGAAGAATTTAAGTTGTGACTTTGCTCACCACTTGTGAAGTTCATCAAATGAACGGAAGCCAGGAGGGCTTGCTCTTCACAAGAGAGAGACTAAGTGGTCCTGAAAACACAAGAGATAAGAGTGTAAGCTTTACTGATATTCTCTGTGACTTACAACTGGCATAATGGGACTTCTAGGGACATCTCTAGTATTTTTAGTCCTGGAAATCCGGCGTCGTACGTGGCGGATCCAATGCATGTAGTCACTCTAGGAGGCTCTCTTATGTCCACTAATGTATACAAGGCATGTACTAGCACTCTTATAGACTAAGCATAACTCATACCAATCAAAGCAACGCACGTAGAATATACTATGTCTCTCATTGGTGGAGCTTACCTTGGGTGGTTCTACCTAGATAGCGCCTCAAAAGTGATTTTGGAACTTGAGGAAGCTTCCTCTAGGAGTTGGTGATGCAGTCACCAAGTTATAGACTCAATGATGCACTCATACTATGGAAATGCGGGACTCATGTAGGCTAAGGGGCTTGCGGATTTGTGCGCAGTAAGGTAAGGGTCCTTGGGGTCACGAATGGTCAACAATGTCACCTTTGGGTACATTGAGTCACAAGTTGACCATTTGGCGTGTTTCCGCCAAGGGCCAAAAGGGGTGAGAACTAGATCGTGCCTATCTCGCTCGATACTTAACCAAACGACGCGAAACCGGTGCCATTTGGAAGATGCTTCAACTGTAGTGAAACAGATAGATAAAGTACTTAGTAAAACAGAATACTTTATCTATTCAAAACAAGGATCTTTGAACACAAGTGGTAGCTTCTTGAAAGAGAGATGGCTTCTTGAAAGTTAATATATTTCTGGATTTTGGCAAGTACAAGAGTGATTCTCCAATGTCTTTCTATGCTCTAGCTCTTGTTTATATACTTGCTACATAAGTAATTTCTAGGAAGGTGTATGTTGATGTGTTGGCACCCAACACATCCCAAAACTTGCCACCTCTTTCTAGAATAATGTACACATGTCCTTTTGACCTAAAAATGGCACATTTGACTTTTGCCACATGGAGTTCTTCTAGGTCTTTCCTCTAACTTCGAAAATGCCTTGGAAGGTTCAAAGGACATGAACCAAGTTACTAGAGTACCTATTCACACTTGACTCCACACAATACTACTCCAAATATATTTGAAAACATTAAAATATATGCAAACTAATATATAATAACTCAAATCACTACATCACCCCCCCGATAGAAAAAGCGACGTCTCGGCGCGTCAAGTCAGGTCTTACACATGTGGAGCAAACTAGTCAACAGTTTCAAGTCAGATGCCACACATGTGAAGAGGACTAGTCAAAGGCGCCAAGTCAGGTGCTACACATGTAAGGTAGACTAGGCAAGGTCGTAGGTGGTGTGACCTTATTGGCTAGCCTACTCCTTAATGATAAAGAAAATTGTACAAGTTGGCCCAGAATCTGCCACGAACTCAAAAATTCATAGCGGCCACAGAACTGCTCCAAATCTGAAAATTCGAGTGCCAGACGGACCGCGTCGGAGAACTCTACCGGGTCACCAAATTTGAGAGCATTCTCATTTCTGGAGTGTCGTTGAGAGCTGAGAGAGTAGGCACTCCTCCAAATCTGTGCAGAAACTTCTGAAAATCATAAGTCCTTCTATACTTCTCCAAATTCTGCAAACTAAGTCTCAAACTGGGCGCTGTAAGATGTTCTACCAGAGTCTTGAGTTTCAGAGCATTCCAAGTTCAGGGGAAGGCACAATGTCAGAAGGCATATTCTGTCCTAACAATGCCAGCAGCCTGACCCCCTTCTACTTAGAGCATCATATCTCTCTCACCAGTGCTCCAAATTGAGCAAACTTGGACTCTAAATGACCGGCTACTCATGGACTACAGCCAGGTAAATTTTCAGAATTTATTATGCAGAGACCTATTACCAGTAGCAGTTTTAGTTTTCTGTCCAGAAACTGCGAGAAGAGAAGAGTGTCTAATGTCAATTTTTCCTCTTTCTTGTTCTTGCAGGCTGCCTCCAAGGGGTCTTCTGCTGCTTCTTGATGGTGGCAGGCTGCCTCCCTGAAGTCTTCGGGCTTCTAGTAGAGAGACTTGGGGCTGGTCCAAGATGGGGGTTGGCGGCATGGAAGCGCTTCAACTTTCTCTGAACTTTGTCAAGGTAGTGCGCCGCCACCCAACTATTCTCCGAATCTGGATATCCTTTCCACTTGATCAAGTATTGCTGCTGTCTCCTGAAATTTCTCATAGCCACTATGTCTTCCACTTCGTACTCCAAATGATCATCCACTATTGTTGGGGCTGGTGGGGTTGTCACACGTCCTGGGAACTTGTTGTCGGGTTGCACATATGGCTTGAAGAGGGAAGCGTGGAATACGGGGTCGATGTGCATAGTCTGGGGAAGTTCTAGCTTGAAAGCAACGGGGTTGACTTGCTGGATAATCTTGAAGGGTCCCAAATACTTGGGAGAGAACTTGCTGCCGGCAGGCCTGTTGTTCAGGGAAATGTTCTTGGATGATAGTAACACGTTGTCACCCACTCTGTACGTAATTTCTCTTCTGGATCTGTTCGCCACTCTTGCTTGAGCATCTTGCGCGTGTTGTAGAGCTTTCTTCGCTGCTGTAAGGGCTGCTTCTAATGTCTCCATAAAATCTGTGGCTGCAGGTACTTCATCATGGCCAGCCGTGAAGCTCAGTGGCGTGGTCGGATGGAAGCCATAGTTGAGGAAGAATGGGGACTCTTGGGTAGAGGCCTGCGTAGTGTTGTTGTAGGCAAACTCGAGGGGGGTCAAGTACATGTCCCAGTCTTGCTCGAGGGTAGACACGTAGGCCTTTAGAGAGGTCTTTAGGGTACGATTCATACGCTCGGTTTGCCCATCTGATTGTGGGTGGTAGGCAGTAGACATATCCAGCGATGTACCCAAGTTCTTGAAGAGATTTTTCCAGAAATGGCTTGTGAATCTTGGATCTCTATCTGACACAATTCTTGATGGTAGTCCATGGAGTCGGAAGATGTTGTCAAAGATGAGTCTTGCAAGTTGTGGTGCTGTAGCCTTAGTCGTCGTGGGAATAAAATGAGCCATCTTGGTAAGTCTGTCCACCACCGTGAGTATTGCATTATGGCCTCGAGGTGTCACGGGCAAGTCCACGATAAGGTCCATTGAGATGTCCGTCCATTGTCTTTCGGGGATTGGTAGTGGTTGGAGGAGTCCTCCCGCCTTTTGCGATGATGGCTTGATTCTTTGGCATGTGTCACAGCTCCTGCAGTACTCCTTGACTTGCTTAGACATGCCTGGCCAACAATAAGTCCTAGCTAGAACGCCCGTGGTCCTTAGGATTCCAAAGTGTCCTCCAAGAGGGTTGTCGTGTGCTTCTCGTAGAAGCAAGAGCCGGAGGTCTATGTCATTAGGAACACATCTCTGGCCCGTATCTTGCCTCACCCAATAATTGCCTTCTTGCTTCTTGCATGGGTCCAAGGCTGCTTCTCCATCCTTGTAGTGAGGGTCTCTTTCATAGGCGGCTGAAAATCGAGCTTCCAGATCTGTCTTCAGGGATACCATCACTGCATTTAATTGCAGTCTTGAGAGGGGGTCAGCCGGGTTTGTCTTGCCGGGCTGGTACTGAATCGTGATGTTGTATTGTTGCAAGTATCCGCTCCATCTTGCTTGTCTCCTTGAGAGATACGGCTGCGT
>WELA01006442.1:455773-477154 GCA_009602735.1 Mesotaenium endlicherianum
GATTCTTGATGGTGATCTTGTTGAGGGCGCGATAGTCCACACACATCCTCAAGGTACCATCTTTCTTCTTGACAAATAGCACCGGGGCTCCAAATGGCGACTTGCTAGGTCGAATGAAGCCATGCTCCAGTAGCTCCTTGATTTGCTTCTTGACTTCGTCTAGCTCCGTGTATGACATTTTGAACGTAGGCCGAGAGATGGGCTTGCTTCCGGGCTCCAACTCTATCTTGTGGTCTACGAATCTTTTGGGGGGTAGGCCCTTGGGCAATTCCGGGGAGAACACTTCTTTGTAGTCCTCTAAGACTTCATGTATCTCCTTGGGAACGGGGCTGCCTTCTTGACTCTCGATGTCTTTCTTGATGTCTTTTGGCGTGATCAAGGCCAAAAGAAGCTCGTGTCCCTTCCTCACAAGTCTCTTGAGTTGGAGGGCGGACAATAGTATCTCGTGTGCCGGCTTCTGGATGTCTTGGGTCTGGATATTATGGATTGCGCGCAAAATACAGATTCTTGAAGTGATGTCATTCTTGATCTTGATAGTACCGGTCCTCCAATCAACTTGGGGGTTGTGCTTGGTCAACCAAGGCGTCCCTAGGATGACGTCGTACTTGCCCAATTGCATGGGGGAGAACACTACTCTATCCTTGAAGGACTTGATAGAGAGTGCCAAGGGGTACGTCTTCTTGGAAGGGGTAGTATAGGAGAATCCATCGGGCATCATAATCTCCTCGTCGTGGTCAAGAGTTCGCATAGTAATTCCGTGCTTGGTGGCAAACTCTGCAGCAATGAAGTTGCCTTGAGCTCCGCTATCCACCAAGATGTGGACCTTCTTTCCTCCAAGGTAACCTCTCAAACTCATTGGGGCTGGAACGTCGTCTTCAACGGGGGTCTCCACCTCACTTGGCGTGTTGCCTTCTCGTGAAGTGGGTCTTGGGGTGGTAGGCTCCTGGCCTACCGGCGCTGTCCGTTTTTTGACAACTTTTTGGGGCATGAAAGTGCACGATGGCCCTTTTCCTTGTAATAGAAGCATAGTCCAGCCGTCATGAGAGCTTCTTTTTCAGCCGGGGAGAGTCTTGCTTTTACTCCTTGCTGGTTTCTTGCATCATAAGTGTCATTGGAGGGTCTTCCACTCTTCCGGGCAGCCGCGGGGTCCCTTTTAATAACTCCGATTTCCATGGGTGTGGGTCCAGATTCGGATGTGGAAGGGGCTGCGTACACCCGCGTCGTCGGTACCCGTGAAGATGAAGGCACGGAGTGCTTGAAATCCAAGGTATCCACCTTTTGGGCCACTTCAATGATCTTTGAGAAGTCCGTCAAGTCGCGTAACTCCACTTCCTTTGCCACCTTGGGTTTGAGGCCAAAGATGTAGCGGTCAATCTTCTCCTCGAGAGACATGTTGGGGATCTCAAGAGTGAGGGCGTGAAATCTGGATGTATACTCTTGAACGGACGTCGTTTGCTTGAGATGGTGGAGCTTTCCTCGGGCAATCTTCTCCGCATTGATGGGCATGAATTGCTTCTTGAGGGCCTCACGAAAATCTGCCCATCTTGCATATGATGGTGGGGGCTCTTGGCCGAGCATGGGGTGCGCCATAGCTTGATATATAGCCGCTTGATAGTTACGCCACCATGATGTTGCTGCTCCTCTAAGTAAGGTAACGGCAAAGGGAACGTAGTCCTCCTCGGGTACTTCAAGGAATGCGAGGTACGTCTCCACTTGGTAGAGCCATAAATTCAGGTTGGCACCTTTCCCGGGGTTGAAAGTGTCGGGTTTGCCGGGCTTGATGAGTTTCCTTGCTCTCGTTGGCTCTTGTGGAGGCGCTTGAGCCGGGGCTGGATTTTGAGCATTGCTCGCAATAGGGGCAACCATGGCAGCCATAGCTTCTCTTGACGCTTGCACGGTTGCTTCATAGGTGGCCAAGCCCACTTGGTTGTGGACGGTCATTAGGAAGGCTGCCCACTCATTTGCGGGAACTCCTTGTGGTGGGGTCAACTTTGCTATAGCGGCTGCCACGGGATTTGACGGTGCTCCTCCTTGTGGTGCTTCTTGTTGTTGGAGATTTCCTTGAGTAGGCTCTCCCATCGACGCTGGAGGAGGGTGTGCTCCTCCTTGTGGTGCTTCTTGTTGTTGCAGATTTTCTTGAGTGGGCTCTCCCATCGGCGCTGGAGGAGGGTGTCTTGGAGAGGAAGGGCTTCCTTCGAAAGCTTGCTGTTGGTCTTGAGGATCGGCCATCTTCTTGTGCTACCAAAGTGCCTAGCTCCGATACCACTGTAGTGAAACAGATAGATAAAGTACTTAGTAAAACAGAATACTTTATCTATTCAAGACAAGGATCTTTGAACACAAGTGGTAGCTTCTTGAAAGAGAGATGGCTTCTTGAAAGTTAATATATTTCTGGATTTTGGCAAGTACAAGAGTGATTCTGGAATGTCTTTCTATGTTCTAGCTCTTGTTTATATACTTGCTACATAAGTAATTTCTAGGAAGGTGTATGTTGATGTGTTGGCACCCAACACATCCCAAAACTTGCCACCTCTTTCAAGAATAATGTACACATGTCCTTTTGACCTAAAAATGGCACATTTGACTTTTGCCACGTGGAGTTCTTCTAGGTCTTTCCTCTAACTTCGAAAATGCCTTGGAAGGTTCAAAGGACATGAACCAAGTTACTAGAGTACCTATTCACACTTGACTCCACACAATACTACTCCAAATATATTTGAAAACATTAAAATATATGCAAACTAATATATAATAACTCAAATTACTACATCAACGCTACACTTTGGTGACTTGGAAATCTAGAAAACATAATATATGGGTGCGGAAAATTAGTGCAAAGTTGGTCTTCCTAGGTTGATGGTTCTCACATGTGGAGCTTGGTTTTGTACGTCAACCTCAACTCAATCAATCATGACATGGAGCGTGAGAGCAACATCTGTGTGCGGATTAAGAGTGATAGGTATACGGCGCTTAGTAACGTGGACAGGCTGTATGGAGCTATCAAGCGCTGTGGCGACAAAAAGATCGCTGCTGACAATTTCGTCGTCCACTTTAGCAGTGCAGGCAGTCACCTCCTGCCGTTGCGGCGGTCGTGCGGTTGACTTGGGCTCTGCCACTGAAAGACTGGCAGTAGGGGTACTGGATGTTGGTGACCTTAGTTCTTCATAAAGGCCTGCCGAGCTTGGCCCCATCAGGTGGTCAGCTACCCAGTCGTTTGTCCTCAGCTCCTGCAAGTCAAATAGATCCAACTCTAGCGTGGGAAAACATGGAATTTCTTCCCTGGCTTCCCCTCCATTGTTGAGTGATGGCAACTGAAAATCTGGGAGGCCTTGCATCTTTGCATCCTCTCCCTCCTCCGGCTTCTTTGTTCCAAGAGGCGGCGGTTATTCATCCCCTCCTGTGTTGAGCCTCGCCATGTTGATGATGGCTGACTGTAGAGCGCGAGCTGCTTTCGCCACTTTCTCTTCCTTGAGTTGAGGGGCATCTGCTTCCAGCAACTGCTCCATGATTTGCCTGGTGATCAACTCAGCTGTGCTGCCAACTGTGTCTTGTGGTTGCCCTTTGGCCTCTGGCTGTGGGCTCATTAGAACAGGTGTGGCGGGCAATCTCTCGACCGTCTCCTTCCTGCGTTCTTCAAAGATCACCTCCAGGCAAATGGTCTTTCCAGACCCTCCAGAATTTCCTGAATTCTGACTGCATTCTTCGGCCCATTCGCCAATATTGCACTGGCGTTCTTCATATCTTGACGTTGCCGCGTCTGGGGATGGACCTCCAAAGACCTGGTCTTGGGCCATGTTCTGTAACTCAGAAGTGGTCTCTTCCTCCCCTTCCGGCATCCTCACAAATAAGTGTTCGTCAAATCGTCCCTTCCAGAATATTTGTGAGTAAGCCAGATCAGTCTGATCTGACGTGTCGGGCCGAATTGACTACCACATACATGCATCGACATTACTAAAATATTCTATCTTAGACGCGCTAGGCTAAATCGAAACTTCTAGGTAAATCGACCTAGTCGGCACTCCGCGTCAGCCGAACTTACGTGAAGGTTCGAGTTCATTCTAACGGGCCAGATCGCTCGAGGCTGTCGGTCAATCCGACGGTCGCGCGCACCGCAAATTAAGGGCAGTCGTCAACCGACCTCAAAACTAATTAAACTTTGGAATTCATAACTCTCTCAATACTTGACCAAATTCGATGAACTTTATATCAAAATGACCACAAAAATGCACTCTACACTACTCTACAATCAAACCATACTTTCATGAAACTCAAAAATGCACTTTATAAACCTATGACCTTACATCGCGGGTCATTGAATCCCCTCCTGTTCCTAGCTTGCGAGAAAGGTTGACAAGGGAATCCCGAAAAGATCCAGTCAATCCTGTAACCATACAGGTCCTCAGACTTCACATCGAGAATGTTTTCTCCAGCAAGACGCACCAAACTAGAGTCAGTAGGCACCAACGCCTTGGAATGATGCATTTGCCGCATCTGACTCATGACCTTCTTAAGTGCTGTGAAAACACTCTCATCATTGTCCACATACAGCACTTTGGATACCTGGATATCTCGCTGAATCAGTGAGATGGTTCTAGAACCAAGTCCGGCGACCAATTCCAGCACTACTACTCCTCTCCTGCGAAAAGGATCTTCCATCCTCACAATGCCTTGCGGCAGCGGGTCTACTCCAGGCATCAAATTGGCAGCAGACTTAACTGGAGAAGGAACTGGCAGCAGCTCTTGCGGGCCATGGTCCCTGTTACTCACAGCTTTCAGTTGCTCCATAATCCGAGGTTGCCAAACCAAGGGAGTCCGCATAATGACGCTGGTGTAGCCCTCCTCTTCGCGTTGCATGATGAGGTCATAATGGTCTGGATACCGGTCATTTACACAACAGTCTTGCAATCCGTAGTTCGCCTCTCCCGAGCAAACCATTTTTACAGGAATTTCTCCTGCCGGCTGCCAATCGGTCGACTGGTAAGTCACCCTCTGCTTCCGCAGGTCGATGACCATACCCCAGGGGAATCAGAGTTTCTGTCCCCAAGAAAATATCACAGTTCTCTGCCTCTGTCACCGTGCATTCTATGAGCAGTGACGCCTCCTCAAGTTTCCCCAGGTTTACTGTGATTTTCACAGGCTTGCGGGTGATTCCACAAGACTTTGAAATCTGCCCAGATGCAGTCCTCAACTGAAAAGGACTTTTTGTTAGGTCCCTTGCTGTGACGATCTGCTTCTTGAGAGGATTTTTCCTCGGTATTTAAGGAATATTTAATTCAAGTGGGAGGAAGATCTGTATACTTGTGGAAATTGACGAATACTCGAAAGAGCGAAAGTGAAAACTAACGTAGAATGTGTGCTTGTGAGAGTTGCACTCACAATGATCTGCAGGTATTTATACCTGCACAACATGAGGCACTGGAGTGCTTCGAGTCACCACCTAGGGCACTGGTTCATGTTCAACAAAAACGGTCGAAGGGACGTGTCCCATTCGGCCGAATGCTCGAAACGCGCAGTTGGCCGTTTGGAGACTTTTCGACGGTTTCCGAAAAACCGTTTCGCGCCAAACGGGCGTTTTCGCGTTCTCGCGACTTTCCGAAAAAGTCGCGATTGATCGCGGAGTCGCGTACACATGCTTTTGTCATGAACCGGTAGTATAACAAGCTACTTTGGCCAATCGGTTAGGTGTGAACGTTTCAAACAAAAGTCGCGGGTTCGAATCCGCTCGGATGCAAAGCGACTTTGCATATTTTGTTTCGTTTGAATTTACGACTATTTGTTCGTATTACGACTAGTCATAATCCGAAATCGGTGATTGTCCATTATTCGTAATAATGACAATCAAAATAACTTAATCAAACAAAAATTACTTACATTATCATCTCATGATTACTCAAAGTAACTTTATGAATAATTATGTCGTACTTTTGCGAAGTAGTCGAATTACGTTACGACGCTTTTTGCAATAGTATCTCGGTTGTTTTGCCAATCGACCGAGAATTAATCAGCACACGTGTGTGGCGAATAATTCAATGTGATGCAATCATTTATCAAATAACTTATTATAAATAGTATAACGTACTTTAGGTAATTGGGAAAACGTCCCAAATACGCTTAAAAAGCTCAAATCGTTACACTTGTCGTCAATCCCAGAGCTTTCACAGCTCACTTTCCCAAGATTACTGGCTGTGTGCCAGTGTCCAGTAGGATATTGGGAGCGGCCCAGTCGTTGAACGTCAAAACTCTATCCTTGTTCTGCACTCTCACAGTGCTGAAATTAGTAGGCAGCGAAGCGCTGTTCGCGCCTTCCTCAGCTATGTCCAGCTGCTGTTCGGCTTTTTCAACCGTGAAAGGATACGTAAGACGCAGATCAGCGAGTGAAAGACAAGGAATGTGCTGAATTCGGTGTTCCACCAGAGCCTTCAGCTTCTCCAGCGAAAAACTAAATGTCTTGCGTGGCCTAGGCTTGGCTTGTCGTAGCTGCGCAATCTCGTTCTCTTCGAGAGTGATCCGAAAGGTTTGAGGAAGCTTCCCAGCATTCCTTGGAACCAGACGGTCATGATCTGCGCGCTCCGCAGCCGTTGCAGCCACGGCCTTCTCAGGCGTCAGCTTCTCGCCTTTGCAGACGGATTTTCGGCCACATCTGCATCATAATAAACATTAGGCACATCTAGTTTTGCAAATTGAGCTTTCAACTCTGCAATCTCTGCACTTATAGCATCATACTTTTGGTTACCCTTTTGGTTACCAAGGTTATCTTTCTCCTTTTTCTTACCCTTATCTGCCTCTTTCGTGGCAGCATTAGCCCATGGTGGCTTCAGATTTGGGTTCTTGGACCAACACTCATTTTCTGAGTGTCCCTTTTTGCTGCAATGTGCGCATACCTGCGCCTTGCTAGCAGACAACTGCTTAGCATTCGGGTACGGACAATCTCTCTTCTAATGTCCCAATATTCCGCAATTCCAACAGCCCTCTGCTGTCTCAGCAGTGTTGGCGTGCTTAGCAAACCTATTGAAAGACCCGCTCTTCTTCTTAAACTGAAAACTAGAGCTNCTAGAGCTACTGGCCTTAGGCTGAAAGGATTCCTCCTTTCTCTCAGGAGCCATAAGCGTCCTGGAAGCCTCCTTGTACCACACTTTACCTTCCTCGACATTGCGTGCTATTTCAGCAGCCTCGTCGATGTTCCAATTGATTCCGCGTTTCGCAGATAGGTGCGGCCTGACCTCTCGATCTGTGCCTCTATCCAAACACAATAAGAATTTGTCAGCCACAATCCTAGGCTCATAGATTCCTGCCTTCTTGGCGAGGTCTACCAATCTGGATTTGACCTCCATCACTGTCTCGTTCTTCTGACGAACAAAATGCACATAACGGTGCACCTTAAGACTGCAATCCTCTTGGAATTTTGCTTCAAGCAACTTGAAGAAACGACGCAGACAGTGCTCAGAGTCTAATTGGTCAGTCCAGCCTCCATATCCCTACGGCAACTAGCCAACGCTTGCGCATGGCTTGCTTCTGTGGTGGCACTATCACCATGCTGCCCTGTAAAAGGTGCAGCCCTGCGCGTTACTCGTTCCTGAGCATTAGCAATAATTTCAGACAATTCTGCACACACTTTACGCAATTCTGCGACAGACCCAGCATCATCATCTCGAGCAGTCGCTTGCTGCTGACCCTCGGTGAGTTGCCTCATGGCATCTGTTAATTCTTGTGTTAGTGCAGCTAAGTCTACGCTCTCAACAGGTGCAGCAGGTATCACTCTTCCTGATGACAAAGCGGACAGGCGGGCTTTCGCAGCCTCTTTCCGGATTTTTAAATCCCTCGCCTTCTTTTGCTTGTCAAACGCCCATTCCTAGATAAAGTTCTCATCCTTCCGGAATTGGCGATAAAGCAACAAGGCATCCTTGTCCAAGTAATGAACCAAGCTTATGAAAGCGACTGACTGAGTGTAAGAAGAATCCTTTTGAATTCTCTCAAAGAAATCAGCCCAGTAGATCTCATCAAACTCTTCGAAAGTGAGACTATTTCCACCGGTTTGTCCATTAAAACACTTGTAGACAGCTTGAACTTAGGATTTTCATCCTTATCATCACCACTCATTTTGAATGGTGACCAAGACTCACTAACTTTACCCCGCACGTCGTGCTCTCTGCCTAAATTGGGTACAAAGGCTTGCGCGTTATACGGATTCCACCGTTCGTGGCAGTATGGCGAGACTCGTCTCCCGACGGTTGCTCACTCCACAGGTTATCCGTGCGCTCAGATGTCTCACTTCCTCGTGGACTTTGGCTTGAATCAGAACCTTCCGCAGGCTCCACAGGGTAGTAGAGTCTTCCACTCCTCAACCCCATGTACAATTGATTTTCTCCGGGTCCCCTTCCAGGTTGAGCACCGGCAGCCCTCACAAGCCTCAATCCCCAATTTGCTTGGGAATTTCTATTCACCTGAACCACAAAACCGAAGTTCTCAGAAGTAGGACGGAAGTCTCTTACTTCCACATAGGCTTTATGCCTTAAGGGATTTGGGTTCACAAGCGAGCAAATTGTAGTTTGCAGAAATCACACTCTAAGCAGCTTGACACACAACGTCAGATTCAGAGAAAATCGCCCTTCAAGCTTTCGCTTAACTTTCACAAAGTCACAGCTTACAAAACTCTGAAACTACACGCCTATGCTGGCCTGGGTCAAGCTCTTCACTTAACACCGCGCCTTAGCAATTCTTCACTGCCAGGCGAGGCTCACTCAGTTCTTCACTGCGAGCTTTATCTGCCAATACTACCCTCTCTCTTTGAGATGCGAATGCAACTTCTGAGAACTAACACACAACTCACCATTTTAAGGCTGCTTCACACACACTTGTGGCGTTCGGCCGAATCTGTGCTAATCTCCTAGCAGATTCTGTTCTGCAGTTCTCCTACTTTCAACAGTGAGATTCCCTCTTGGGAACTCCTACAATCCTAACTTATCTATGATACACTGAGAAGAATCTTGAGGGTCGGCAGAAGCGTGGGGCCTCGGCTCTTCAATGGCCTTGGGAACTCCTTCTTCTTCTTCGCGCCCTTCTTCTCCTTCCTTCTGCTCCTTGTGCTCCTTCTGCTTCTTGACAAAAGTGCGTGATAGTGAATGACATGTCTCAGGCAAGATTCGTGCCTATCGCAGGCACCACACAGCGTCATCTTTCGAGAATGCCGTGCTTAGTCACAAAGCTTAGCTGCATGTCGCTTCTGCCTAGGCATGCTCAACTCAAACTCGTAGTCACTCAGCATGCATGCACACCTCGTGACTGTTGCGCGTGGCTGCTTAGCTTCTCAGTTGGCAGTCACGCCTAAGTGGCTCATGGCTAAGAACTCCTGAGCGGGGTGTACAAGCAAATGCCACTTGCTCAAGATTCCCAACCGGGCGGCCGTAACCTATCTTGGCATTGCGGCCATGACCTGGCTTAATCTGCCAGTCACACAGTACCTGACTTGGTACCTGTTGGGCGGCTCATCACTGATCCCCAGCTTCTAGCCTCGCGGCTGTCTATGCTGTCAAAACCTCCCCCATCCCTGGGTGTGGGGCACATTGACATTGACCCCTTGCCAGTGGTCTTGACGCCGACATAACCGCTGACTGCGACGTAATCAGTCAAGTTGTCGGTGAGTCAACGTTGACTTTCCGTACCTGGGTGGCCGTAGCTTAAGCTGCGCGTGCGGCACCGTCAAACGGATAGTAGTCGCGACAGTGCTCAATGTCATTAGCACAAATTCCTTCAAATAATGTGGCATATATGTAAGGTTACATATACATGTAGATGACATGTTTCACTTTCAACGTGTCTAATTATGTATTTCAATTTACGTAGCGATGTTTGTATGAACGTTATGTAGTTTGAATACGAGATGAGCAATCAAGTGCTTCAAAGATCCTGCAATGTCAGTGATCTCTTTGCTTGGTATCATGCACATACATGCATTGAACCTAATACAAATTGTGAAGTATCTTTTGTTAACTAGCTATTGCTTTGTTTAATATAAGGGCTACAGAGTACGAACAATAAGTAATAGTTGCAACTTAATGGTCCTCAAACACCATCATGTGGCATGAGCTAGGTAGTGGATGCATTGATCATATATGGTCTACTCTACCATAAGTCAAGTTTCTAGGGCAAGTTGGGCAACTGTTTGCTCAGTAAAAGAAATATTAGCAACAAGGTAAAGCAAGCAATTTTTTATCAAAATTTAGAGAAATCCCTTTGTGGCAATCTTTACTCCTTTGGAGGTGCAAAAGGTGTTCAAAACTTTGAAATTGTCACCATTGCTCATGATCATTGATGAACACTTGAGCATCTCACTTGATTTTGGAGCTTTGCCACGTCTACAATTAACACTTTTAGTTGTTGGGACAACTATTTTGCTGAACGGTGATGGTGAATTCGAAAATTAATGACACACGATAGTTCGCTTGCTTTACGGCAGAGCCCTCTGTGACTTTAGTCTTCCTCATTCTGCTTCGAAGCTTTTCAACTATCTTCCTAGAGCCTAGAAATTCGTCACCAACCCTTCAAGTACACAAAAGAAAGTATATGAGGTGATTGTCACACCCAGCATCTTGCAACAATATCTCAAAACCTGTAACATTATTGCTCAGGCGCAGCCTTGGTACTCTTGGAGTTTTACTCAAGTCGTCTACGAGCTTGAGCGCGCGTCGGTCCACTCGCGTCGTCGATATGTTTGAAGCTGGTTTGAAGTTTAGGAGGCTTCCCGCACGCGCCGTTGAGAGTCTTTTAGAATCACTCAATCGTAACATCGGCCTTATTTTCAGATAGAAGGCGCCTGAATTTCGAAGGCCCGGCAAACATTGCGCAAGTCGACCTCCCATGCATGACCGACCAGGCACCAGGACACGGAAGTGGAAATGGAAATGAACTGAAGCAAACTGAAGTGATGGATTGGAAGTCTTAACATGTAGTGACTAACTGGGACTCGGAACTAAAGCTATAACAAGTTCGTGTTATACGAGGTGCATAGAGCATCTGCCTTCATTTGCACCTGCACATGCAATGGATCCTGTCAATCAGAAGCTTTTTTGGGCAGCAGGTGGGGTATTCGCTGTTGTTGCAACGGCCTTGACAGTGGCGTTATTTTCGGACCTGCGTGCACGGTGCCCTGGACGTGATGCTTTCATCGATGTGTCCAAGGTGGTAGCGGATGATTCACTGTCACTAGGGTACTACGAGTCGAAGGTACGGGAGGCACGTCTTGCAGCAGAGAAGTTATGCAGAAGTAGGGGATTGGATGGGCAACTGTCGGCTGACGCGCTGGATCCTGCAGGAGACTACTGGAAACTCGTGAAGGTGAGGACTTCCATATGTTCGGTGCAGAACCCTCCTTGACATTATGGATGTGACTCTTTAAGAGGGACAGCTGGAAAACGTGTTGTGCATAAGTTCGAATGCAACCAAATTCTTGGCTTCCTTTAGTTAAGATGATGGGATGTATCGACGTTGAATATTCTAGGCATGGTGGGTGCACTGAATGCAGCTGTTAGAATTTCAACAAGACATGTCAATACTTTATTTCTCCATCCTATTGCGCTTTCAGCTGCTGAGTCATGCCTGATGATTGTGAACGCTTTTTACCTTCTTCTTCATTGTCGCATGAGTCTGCATTGTGGTTGATAGAAGACGGTCCCATGCATAAACAAGTTTCGTCGTTGCAGGCAAAGTGACGTGTCAGTCAAAAACAGTGGATGGTTTAGTAGATCCAAGTATCTGAAAGAACATGTTGAGGCCTTTTGACCACCTTCATACGTCTCCACCCTTTGCTTGCGTACTTGATAAATCCGGCGGAAAGGGATACTGTTTGACGAGTTTTCCACATTGGTGAACAGTAGACTTGTTGCAGGTCTGAAGCGGACTGACAGCTGTCAACAGGGCCCTGATTGATGGGATTGAGAGTGTGATGCACGCGTGCCGCCTGTGGTCCAACGTGTGGTCCAAAGTGTGAGAAGGAAGAGCATGCGTGAGTCGATGTACATTACGAATGACTGGTTGCAGTGGACTGGGAGGCCGGCCAGGTGCAGTGTGAACGGGTTCCCAATTGAGGAGCTCGATGCCGAGAGCAACTTCCGGAGGGGATATGCTTTCCAACTCACTAAGGATGTTGAAGACAAGACCGACCTTCTGCCGTGGTTGCTCGCCAACAGAGACGGGGAGCGGCTAGCATCCAGGTACCGCTTCTCCAACCTGAACCCTAATCCTCGCTTGAACCCTAGCCTTAGTCTTACTTCGACCATGAACCCTATGCCTATCCCCGAAAGCTTAGCCCTACCCAAACCCTATGCTGAGCCTTACTCAAACCCTAAGCTGCGAAACCCTAGCCAAACCCGAAACCGTGCTGGCGAGAGAGCAACTTGCCTGGTGACGCGTCCTGATACGACTTCACCCTGGAGAGAGAGAGAGAGAGAGAGAGAGAGAGAGAGAGAGAGAGAGAGAGAGAGAGAGAGAGAGAGAGAGAGAGAGAGAGNGATGGTGGCCTCCTTGGCGCGCTCCACCAGGTAGTACCTGCTCCCTCCTCCAGTGCCAGCGTCAGCATCACGCGCGCACACACTCCCCCCCATTAGCATGCCCCACGAGCAGAGCAAGGCAGAAGCAGGGCACCTGCGCTGGAGAAGGCGGCTGTGGTTCGCCAGCTCAGCAGTCAGAGCGCGAGCGTCTGGGTCATAGCGCCGGACCTGCACCCCCCCCTCGCATGCCCCCCACCCCGCCATCAGCTCCAGGCTCCTACGGCGAAGGGGGAGGGGGAGGGGGAGGGGGAGGGCGAGGGCGAGGGCGAGGGCGAGGGATGCTGGAGAGGGATGCTGGAACCGGTCGAATCCTCTGTTTCGGATGAGTGAGCAAATACCTTGTATGCAGTTTCCAGATGCACTTGAGAAATTTGTGTCGTGAGACACTGGTGTGCAGCTTCCGTTTGAATCTGGTGGTGGCGAACTCAAGCTCATGAAGTATATGCTAAGAGCTATGAGTAAATGTTTGAGGCGCTTTTGTAGGTACGCGCGCAAACGCACTTTGGCTCCTCGGCTCTGGAGATCATGGGACTCTGCAAGACTACTTCTGGCGGGTTTTTTTGTGTCTTTTGGTTTTCTTGGGTTTTTTTAGGTTTTTTTTAAGAAAAAACTGAAGAAGCTGGTGACGCGAAGAGACAACAAGTTTTTTAATCTTTCTGGGCACAAGGTTCTGTGCCTGAGAGGAAGAACAGCTACCGAGCGAGGTTGGGGAGCAGAAGCCAGTTGAAACCTTCTAGACTCTGTGTTCCCACTCACAACGAGGAGCTCCCCCCTCCCTCTCCTGCTGTTCTCCTTTTGCTGTGCGCAGTAAGAGGAGGGTGCTGCTGGACCTGGGCGGCAACCGGTTCGATACGAGCACGCTGTGGTTCCTGCGCTTCTACCCTCTCGACTTCACCGAAGTCCACGCGTTTGAGAGGAAGCCGAATCTCTACGTCGTCCCGACGCCTGTCCCCGCGGCGGAGCCAGGTGGCAGCAGGGGAATGGACGGCACCTCGCACTTCTCTGGTGTCAAGGCAGGCGGGCCGCCGGTCCCCCCGGAGATTCTCAAGAGGATCACTCTACACCAGAATTTTGTCGGCACACGAGACGACGCATCGGGCGTGAGTGGATCCCCGTCCCCCCGCCGCTTGTCCCCCCCTCCCCGCGCTCGCCGCGCCTCCTAAGCCTCGGTGCGTCTGGATGCATCTCGATGTGTGTCGCCAAACCAAGCTGTTTGGATTCTGTTGTCTCTGTGTCTTGTGCACACGGAACACCATGACGTCAAGTCTTGGCTTCTAGCATTTGGCGCAAAGAGACATCTTTGCGCCAGGCCGTGCCGTTTTTTGAGTTCTTTCGTGCTGCTTGCGGCTCCGCTCTGTTCTCCCTTCATGTGTCCGCTGGTTGTCGTGAGCTGGCTTGCTATGTAAGCCAATATGGTCAGGAGGCCCTCGTACACTGAGTACAGTGTGCACTCTAGAGTTGTGTGAGCCTGGCAAGCTGAAGCGTTTACCTCTTGCAACTCGTGGCAATGACTAGTCACCAAAAAAAATTATGCGTCCTTGCATGACGCCCAAAGGATTCATAAAAAGGGCGATGCTCGTGCGGTTAAGCAAGCCAGCTCTGTCTCCCTCCGCAGGGCGTGATTGACATCACCCGAATGATCAAAGAAGAGTTTGGCATCACGAGAGATGACACCCTGATCGTAAAAATGGACATTGAAGCCGAGGAGTGGAACATTCTGCCGGCGTGGCTCAAAGACGACGAGATGCTGGGCCTCATAGACGAGCTCTTTGTGGAAATCCACTACCGGCATCCGTCTATGACACGGTTTGGTTGGATGAAGTTCAAGCACACGAGGGAGGAGGCTTCTCAACTTCTGGAGAGTTTGAGGGATAGAGGTGTCTATGTGCACGCTTGGCCCTGATATGAGGGAAGGTTGTGGTAGGACACGGCCACTTGCTGCATTGCCTGGTAGCTATGCCTCCTCCTTCAAATTTAGTTGTAACTTATAAGCTAGTAGATTATTTTCACGTGTCAAATAATTATTTTAACTTGGTCAGGAAAATATTTGCAACATCCATAGGCTCCCAAGAGTCCTACACGATGAGGGCATGCAGCTGTCCTTAAATGTATGGAACCATATCCTTGTTGTGATGATGCACAGCGGGCATTGTCTGACATGTGAAGATTCGGACGTGTGCGCTCACTCATAATGGTAGTGGACCAGGACTTGCCTGTGAGTTTCCATCATCTTAATAAGTGGCAGGACTGAACCAGCAAGCTCAACCAGAGTAAATCGAAGAGTAAATCGATCGGCACTCCCATGTGGTTAGCTTACACCCGTCGATCTGTACAAGTGCATCGACACATACACATGCTACGCTGACCTGGCATATTTCACATCGGCTGCATGACAACACCAAGCACGCTTTAGCACGATTGACCTGACACAGTGCTTAGTACAACAAAGGCAAAGCCTGGTCCGGCGCAGTGCTGATAAGATTGCGCTTATTCCATGGAGTGTTACACAGAGTAAGGCATAACGCGACGCGTGTAACGCCGCGCAGAGCCTTGCAATTATTCATCCCTAATCCACTGCCTGCTACCGACTTCATGTCCTATGCCCGGCAGTCATCCCACAGTGTGCGTGCTCTAAGCCCTAGCCCCGAACCTTATATCATCCGAACCGCTTTATTTGAAACCAGAGGGTCCTCTGCGACCTGGCGCGCGAACCCCCGCTCCATCAACCTGCCGACAGGACTGAGCCTTTCGCCCCCCCCTGCCTTCTTCTTAGGCCTGCACCGCCGACGGAAGCTCGAAGCGTATGCGAGCAATCCATTTCCTCACCCAGAGGCCGCTTTAGCCTCTACTCCTCGAGTCTAATCCGACCACCATTTTGATCGGCAGCTCTCCAACGACACAACGCCCGCCGGCTGAAATCTCTGTGGAAGCTCAAGCCAACTCATCGTCCTCCGCCTTACAGACTTGCCGCCACAGAAGGGGGGAAAGAAAGAGGGAGAGGGAGAGGGAGAGGGGGGGAGGAGGGGGAGGAGCAGGTGGGGAGGAGCAGGGGTAGGGGTTGGGGCATGGGAAGGGAAGGGGGGAAGCTTTAACGGCTAGCCGTTGGTGGCGAACGGGGTTTGACCTTCACCTCCATCTCCATCCCAGGCTCCCCTCTTATTCCAGCTTTCTCAGACCTGGTAGGGCTCGGGGGCTGGCCCTCGCAGGCTGCCCGTCTCGACTTACGCCTACCTCTACCTAGCATCTCAGGTAACTACCGGCAGCCAGAATCTCCAGCTTCAGGCGGGCCGGGCTTGCACGCTGGCCTGCTGTCACCGGCCGGATCTCTGCAAGAGCCAGGAGTCGTGATTGATTGCCAAACGGCTGCCGCGCTCAGGGCCGCTACAGGGCCGCGCTCGGAGACCTCAAATTCAGATTTCGAACTTCGGGCGTCAGGTGTAGGGTTGAAGAACGAACGTCAAGGTCTAGGGGTTGGGCCTAGGGGTTAGGCTATCTAGATGACTAGATGACTTTCTCCATGCGGCGGAAGGAGGCCTGGGGCAGCACGGCGTCGCTCTTCTTCTTGAGGAGGTTGAGGACGCCGAGCAGCGTGCTTTTGCTGCGCTTGGGCGCCATCGCGCTCGGGTCCGCCTCTGCCATAGAGAGAGAAAGAGAGAGGGAGGAAGAGGCAGGGGACAGGAGGTGGAAGTGAGACGCGGCGACGTGCACGAGCATGCCCACGCGCGCACATACACACACACAGGCACATGCACATCCACACAAATGCATGCTGGCGTGTGCGGGCGCACACACGCACACGCGCACACGCGCGCGCGCGCACACACACACACACACACACACACGCGCGCGCGAGATTAAGGCGAGCTTAGCAGTTGTGCTTCTTCTTACAGTTCCGGCACGTAAGAACGAGCCAACAGGGACCTCGAGCGCTCTGAGGTTCCCATCCCCGACTACATTTGTATTTGCATCGGCTCCATTGGATTCCAACACAACGCGCCCTAGCGCCAGCCCAAGAAAGTCTTCCAGCTGCAACTACTGAGGAACTAAAGAACTGCTGCTGCTGCTGCCCGCAACTGCTGCTGCCTGCTTCTGCTGCTGCTAGCAGCTGCTACCTGCTACCGTGAGAGGACGGGGGAGTTGGGTCCCGGGTGTAATGGCCAGCGCTCCAGCGGGAGGGAGAGAAGGGTAGAGGGTAGGGAGAGGTCGCATGTAGTTACTGGCGCGGGCGTAGCAGAATTGGTGCGAAAGCAGAAAAAACGAGTAGGCAGAGATACGAGATAGGAGAGGAGAGAAGACGAGAGGAGAGGAGAGGAGGGGAGAGGAGAGGGGAGGAGAGGAGCGGAGAGGAGAGGGGGCAGGATCTGGGGGGCAGGATCTGGGGGGGGGAAGGTGTCAGCTGTGGAAATTCCAGCGGGAAGAATTTAGCGGGGGGTAGTTGGAGGGCGTCGGAGGTATGGCAGGCGAGGAGAAGGGGGGCCAGAAGACGAGAGGAGAGGAGAGGCGAGGACAGGAGAAGTGAGGCAGAGAGGAGATCAAGAAAGAGGGGGAGGGGAGGAGACACGTGTCGCTGGGGAGACGGCGGCGAGGTTGCATATGAAGGGGGGTGGGATGTCTAAGAGGGGGAAAGACAGGAGTTCAAAGAAGAGAGTGAACAGAAAAATGAGCGGGGTAGAGAGCAGAAGGGCAGGGGGGCAGGGGAGAGTGGAGAAGCAGAGAGGTAACAGACGGGGCGCCGGCAAGGAGGCACTTCAAGTGCGCCGGCAAAGGCAAGACGGCGCACTGGTACCGGGCCAGGCGTATCCAGGATAGGGCCGGCCCGTTGAGGCTGGGGAGGCAGGGAGGGAGGGAGGGGGCGCAGAGACTTTGAAGCGTGCAGAGAGTGCGCTGGAGTTTCGGGTTCCAAAATGAGGCCTTCGAGTTCCGAAATCAGGGGCTTCCAGGCTCTGGATTTTGAGATTGTTTGGAACTGTTTGGGATTGTTTGGGGTTGTTCTGGAGTTGTTTTGGTTGTTTTGGGATTCTTTTGGAACTGTTTGAAATTGATTTGAGGATTGCTGCCCCGGGGGAGGGGGGGAGGGGGGGTTGGGGGTTTACCGGAGCGAACGTAGCCGGGGTAGGGCGCGTTGAGGCCTGGGAGGACGGCCTCGTTGGCGGAGAGCGAGATGAAGAAGATGAAGGGCACGAGCCACAGCATGACGAGAAGGAAGCCAAACATCCACTCCAGCGTGGTGTACAGGTTGGCGCGGTCGTACAAAAACCAGCGAAACCACGCCACGTGGCTCGCCGCCAGGAGGCCTGCCGCGCGGGGGAGAGACAGAGGTGCGTGTACAAGCATACAAGCACGCACACGCATGCGCACGCACGCACCCATGTACACGTACGCACACGGACGCACATGCACATGCACATGCACGTACACGCACAAGCACCCACATGCATGTACGCACGCACGCACGCACGCACACACGCGAAGCGGTCAGGCTGTGTGCGCTTATGCGCACGGGGGGACATAAGTGCGCGCATGTACGCACTCACATGCGGCAAACGGTTAGGTGCGCGCTCAGGCGCGTGTACGTACGCGCACAGGCAGGGCGCGCAATGCGGCTCCCTGGCAAGAGGCCTGCGCTCGCATAGGCGCGCCCATGCACGGTCAGCGCGAACACGCAGACGCACGCACACAGGCACACACACCGCACACATGGACGCATTGCACACACGGACGCGCGTGCGCAGGCATGCGTATGGCTGGCTGCCAGGTGGCCTGCTAGAAGTAGCGTCAGGGTGAAGCCGGGGCGGGCAGGAGGGGAACCGCACCGCAGCTTGTAGCGAAACTCGGCGAACGTATCGTCGGACAGGGGAAGAAGATGAGTAATATTTTGATTATTGTTCTGGTTAGGGGCAGGGAGGGCAGGAATGTAGAAGCATTCCACAGCTGCCGACATGTTCGGCAGAGGTAGCGTTTGATTTAGGGAAGTAGTTGAGTAGGATAGGGATCAGGCTCGGGCCTAGGATTGGGGTTAGCCTTGGGCCTAGGGTCGAGCCTAGGGTCGGGGCGATTGGGAGCAGCAGGGGAAGCGGGGCAGTAGAGAAGCGCACCACAGCTGCCGAGAAATTCAGCGGAGGTGACGTTGATGTAGGGGAAGTTGTGGAGGAGGCGGTGGTAGAGCGCGTGCGACACGACGCCGAGCGCGATGGGCAGCAGCGGCAGGCGGTCCACCAGCAGGAGCGCAACGTGGAGCCCCACGATGATCTGCTCACGGCGAGAGGGGAGTAGGACGAGAAGGAGGAGAAGGGGGGGAGGAGGGGGAGTGGGGGGAAGAGGGGGAGGAGGGGGTAGACGAGGGGGTGTCCGGCAGCTGTCAGCAACAGCACGGGCAGAGGATCACAGGTGGCAGCGCAGTAGCGCTGCCACGCACCTCCCTCTCCTACAACCTAGTGTCTCCATGCTCGAGGGGTGGGCCCCAGCTACGAGCTGAGGGAGGGGCAAGGGGAGGGGAGAGGGGCGGGTGAATGTGGAGAGATAAGAAAGAGGAGAGGGGAGGAGAGGAGACGGCAGGGGAGGAGAGGGAANAAGAGGGGGAGAAGGAACCCTGAGACTAGGGCCACCCACTAGCCAGCTGATTGCCATCAGGCAGGTTCTGCTGGAGGGTCTTGCAGCCTGGCAAGGCTGCTGGGTCTGCTGGGCCCAAGGAGTGAGGGCCTGAGAGTAACTCCAATTGCAGACTAGTGCGAACGCTCGCTAGGATAGATGCCTGGGCGAGAGCGCCGGGCAGAGGGCGAGGGGGAATGAGTGGAGGAGCAGAGGAGCGGAACTGCAGGCAGCATGCCTGCCTGCGTGTACGTGCATATGTGTGTGTGTGTGCGTGTGCATGGGTGGCATATGTGTACGTGTATGTGTCTGCATGTGCGTCTGTATGTGCGTGTGTGCATGCCTGTGCGTGTGTGCACGTCTATGTGCGTGCGTGGGTGCATGCTTGCGCGCGTGCGTGTGTGGATACGTGCTCATGCGTGTCTGAATACAAGTTTGCGTGTGCGTGTGCGTGAGCCTGTCCGTCTGCGCGCGTGTGCCTCTGTGCGTGCGCGCCTGCGCCTGCGTGTTATGCATGCGGGTGCGTGCGCATGGGTGTGGACGTGCGGGCGTCTGGGAGGGCGCAGGGGGCGGGGGGGGACCTTGATGAGGAGGCTGATTATCTTGCGGGTGAGCTTGGGGCGCTCCTCCACCAGCTCTGCAATGTAGTACAGCCCTGTGGCTGCACTCCCCACACGCACAACCCAGCAGTCAGCCAGTCGGACACAGAGTCGTACAGAACCGTACAGAACCATACGGAACTGTACAGACTGCAGTGTAGTACAGCCCTGTGGCTGCACCCCCCCCAGAAAACTATCTCTCTCTCTCTCCCTCTCTCAGACACACACACACACACAACCCAGCAGTCAGGCAGCCAGACACTGAACCATACAGGCTTGATGCAGTACGGCCCTGTGGCAGCACCCCCCCTCAGCCCCGCCCCGCGCAGGCACACACATTCCAGCAATAGGGCAGTCAGACACAGAGCCGTACAGACTGCAGTGTGGGACAGCCCTGGGCTGCACCCTCCGCACAGCCCCCCCACCCCGGCCACCCCCCCCGTGCACACACGCGCACAACCCAGCAAGCAGGCAGTCAGACACTGAACCACACAGGCTGCAACGTGATAAGGAGCTGGGTCCTGCGGCTGCACACCCCCCNGGCAGCCTGTACAGTCAAGGTGGGTGGGTGGGCAGGGAGGCAGTCAGAGAGTGGGTCAGTCAGTGGCAGCCAGGCAGTCTGAGTAAGCCTGTCGAACAGACAGACAGGCAGTCAGAGCACCAGACAGGCAGCACAGCAAAGCAAAGTGCCTTTGCTGCAGCTGCTGGTGGCCCCTCGAGAGCCCCCAGCAGCAAAGTGCTTCTCTGAGAGAGGAAGCGGGGAGAGGCTCTGGGGGCGCCAGGGGGGGGTGACCTGGGGGACAGGTGTCAAGCCGTGCTCAGAGCCCCAGGATCTGGTGCTGGTGCATGATGTGCTCTGGTGCTGAGGATCATTGCAACGGTGCTCCTCCTTCTTGCCCCGTCGTTCAATAGCCTGCTGTCCAGGGTGTCGTGTTTTCTCATGTTTTTCTGTTCCACTGAGTATATGCTCTCTTTGCTTGTTCTGTGTTTTTTTTTGTTTTTTTGTTTTTCTGGCTTTTTGATGTTTTGTGGTGTTCCCATTTTCTATTATTTTATATCTGCTCCTTCATAATTATAAAGAGTTCGGTACTTCAGATTCTGTTCTGTAACTATCTGAGCCTGCCCCTCGTCAGCTGAGTTCCTTCCACACCTTGAAGTGGCTCAGAATGGGTTGTGACTAGTAACGCCAAGGCAAGCCATAGGCCGTCAAGCCAAACCTTAAAGCCCTAACCCCGCCACGTCCTAAACCTCGAAAAGGGCTGGAGGCCAGAGGTGGGCCACAGCTAGTGCTCCTGAACCTTGTACCTTGAGGTACATAAACCTCATGTATACACATGCATATATGTACAGACATGCATAAACATATCTGCACACGCATATACACATAGATATATGCACATATGCATGAATACATACCACTTAGTGGCAACACTTTTGTAATAGGCCATTTCAGCAAGAGCTAAGTTCACAGGTAAGATCAAAGATATCACGTCTATCCAACCCCTCCCTCCTTCCCTCACCCGTCTCTTCCTCCCTCCCCGATCCCTGTCTTCCTCACCCTCACTTTCCCTCACCCTTCCTCTCCCTCCTCGCTCTCCCCCTCTCCCTCACTTTCTCGCCCCTCTCATCCACCCTCCCACCCCCCTTTTTTA
>WELA01006442.1:511893-524589 GCA_009602735.1 Mesotaenium endlicherianum
CCCTCCCCCCGTTCCCTCTCCCTCCCTCTTTTTGAAGGCCATATACACCTTTGATACTCTGCTGCCATTGGCAGCTCATACATGGCTGGCTTGCCCTCACTTTCACCGCAGTCTCGCTCTCGGCTCCACCCTTTGAACTCTCTCACCATGCCAATAACGCCCCGGTGTCCATGCTGCTGGTGGCACCCTTGTGGTGAGTCACGCCTTGCTACCATTTCTGCCAATTCTTTTGACCGCTGACTGAGCGGCCTTTGAGCATCGCGGTTCCCTGTCTTTCTCTCTGCAGGTTTGAGGGCAGCGCAGGGCAGTCGTTCGGGTGCTTCCTGACGTCGGGCATGAATGTGCGCCTCGTGGGAGAGGCCAATGACTACGTTGGCAAGGTCAGCCTTCCTCCTCCTCCTCCTCCTCCTCCTCCGCCTCCTCCTCTGCCCGTAAACTTTACCACGTTCCTGATACGTTCTCTACTGGGACTGAAAAATCAGATGAACAAACAAACGACCAAGACAAGCAAATTGAAAAGATAGATTATTTTGGGTGCACTCGTGCTGGCGGCTCTACGCTTGTGCAGTCAGATTGACAGAAAGGGGCCAGGATACACGTGGTGCACTCGGCAATCGCCATGTCGCGCTTGATTTTTTCGGCCCCTCTCGCCTCCTCTTGCCCATTCCTTCTCTCCTTCATCCTCGTATCCTCTCTCCTCATATCTCATTTCTCTCCCTCCCCATGCCCCAACCTTAGAATCGCTAACAGCTCTCCCTCAAGTCTTTTCCTTCCTTCCCTCCCTCGTAATTCTGAGACCCAGAGCACAAATGCATCCCTCCTCCAAGCACGCTGCGCGCTTGCGAGCTGACCTGGCATTCCTGTGAGCTGACATGGCAACTGGGGCTGTGGATGCTGCTGGCAAATGTCGAATCCTCCGCAGGGCATGGCGGGCGGCGAGATTGTGGTGGTGCCGCCCGAGGGCGTCATGTTTGTGCCTGAGCAGGCAACTATCGTCGGCAACACGTGCCTCTACGGCGCGACAGGTGGCCAGCTGTTTGCGCGCGGCCTGGCTGGCGAGCGTTTTGCTGTCCGCAACTCGATGGCCGAGGCCGTGCTGGAGGGCACCGGGGACCACTGCTGCGAGTACATGACAGGTGGCTGCGTCGTGGTGCTCGGCAAGTGAGTGCCGCTCCTCTACCTCTTTCACATTTTCCTTATTCTTCTACTTGCTCTTGCTCTTGCTCTTACTCGCGCTTGCTCCTCCTCCCTCTTTCTTCCTGCTCCCCTTGCTCCTGCTCCAACTTCCCTTGCCTTTCTTGTCCTCTGCCTTTCCTCTGCCTTTCGTCTCCCTTTCCCTCTTCCTCTTCTTTTGCTCGTGCTCTTGCTCTTGCTCTTGTCTGCTCTCCTTTGCCTCTGCTGCTGGCTTGCTTGTGAAGCTTGCCTTCCAGCAGACGGCTCCATGCATGCCTGGCTCCCCAGGCTGCTCTGGGCTCGCTGCTTCTCCTCAGACTGAGAATCATATTGCTTCCCCGCGCTTGCCCATGGTGGCACCCGTGGGTGTGTGTGTGTGTGCGTGCGTGTGTGTGCGTGTGGTGCAGGGTGGGGAGGAACGTGGGGGCCGGCATGACAGGTGGCCTGGCATACTTTTTGGACGAGGACGACACGTTCCCCGCCAAGGTGCGCACGCGTCTCTCTCTCTCTCTGTCTGTGCTTGTGTGCATGCGTGCGTGTGTCTGTGTGTGTGGTTTGACATTGTATCATTGTTCACTGTATGTCCCTCATGCCGCGCAGCCTTGGCAATGATGGGCTGGGCCTGATAAATACAAGCAGAAGAAGCGCAAGCACAGGCATGTATGCAAAATGCTAGGTTCATTGACGTACAGATTGTGACAAACTGATACGACAATCTGGAAAGTTGCTATACCTATTTGTCAATCTGAGTTGACAGCCTTGCCGATGCCACTAACGCCGTGGATCTCGAGGTGCTCATGTGCTTCGTGGCTGTGTGTTGGGGGGGCGTTTGGCCACAAGCAGGTGAACAAGGAGATAGTGGCGATGCAGCGTGTGAGCACGCCAGCTGGCGAGGCACAGCTCCGCCGCCTCATCCAGTCCCACGTCGTGAGTGCTCTGCCCCTTTCACCTGTCGCTGCCCGCTCGCCCGTAGCACGCTCCTTGCGCTTCTCCGTTGGCCTGCCTTCTGCTATGTGTCCGCTGCGTGCATGTGCTTGCTGTATGCTTGCTTGCTGTGCTTGCTGTGTGCTGTTTGTGGTGTGCTGCGCGCTCTTCGCTGTGTGTTGCTCACTGTGTGGCTGCGCCCCTGTGCGCTGCGCGGTGTGTGCTTTGTCCTGCGTGCTGCACGCTTCTCACCGTGTGTTGCTCATTATGTGGCTGCGCCCCTGTGTGCTTTTTGCTGGGTGCTGGGTGCTGTCATCTGTGCGGCTGCGCCCTTGCAGGACAAGACGGGAAGCGCGCGAGGGGCGCTGGTTTTGAGCGAGTGGGAGAAGTACCTGCCCCAGTTCTGGCAGCTGGTGCCCCCCAGCGAGGCCAACACGCCTGAGGCCAAGCCGGAGGTCGGGGAGGAGAAGTCGCAGGAGCTCATTGCCCAGGCTGCCTAAGTTAGCCATAAGGGGCTGCGCTGTTGGGGCTGCACTATTGTAGGCTGATATACTGGTAGCGCTTAAGGACTGCGTTTCTGCTTGGTATCGCCTATTCGCCCGCCGGAACGGGTTGTCGCAAGGGGTGTAGAGAAGGGGCATCTGCTGTGGCGGAAGGGAAGGTCATTTGACGATTGCTGCGTGCTACCTGGTCACTTGATGCCCATGTAGTATTGGCTTGCAGGGACACGTGAGGGTAGCCTTTGCCAGTTGCTGTATTGCAAAGGGATGAGCAAAAGGGGCTTTGAGACACAACTGCCGCCTGGCCTGGCCTTTGCTGGGCACTGCTGGCTACTTACATCTGCTGCGTTGCTGCCGGTGAAAGAGTCCAGCTGTAGGTGACACTTCCCTAAGGGTGCAGATGATCAAGCGGCAAATGCGCGAACATTCTGAGGCCTGCTTATATTATGTAGTATAGTAGGGGCAAAGCTGCTGCTGCTTGATTAGTGGGACAACGCCCCTTGCCCCGTGTCACATGGCATGCAGATTTTAGAAAGTGTACTTTAGCTGTGCCCGCATTTAGTAGAGGGATTTGAGTCGATGTGTAAGCTATGTACCAATAAGCAACATTTACTCCCACACGGATTTGCCCCTCCCTTCAGACGCTTGCTTCAAGAGGACATTAGTATCTGGCTTCCTAGCTGTCTAAGTGTCAAGCTGGCACTTGGTACTCCCATTTCACATGGATGAAGGGTCGATGGAATGATTGCTATGAACATGACTGAATTTGTGCGGAATGAGAGTACGTTTGAAGGACAATATTTTAACCAATAGTACGTTTATTCACCGGTGATTAATGTACTTCTAGACCATTGTTACAGCAGTTTACTTTGAATCAGGGCCATTTACGTGCTCTTGCCTCATTGTATTATGCCAAATATATATGCACACACATTGTATGAGGCACTGTTGTGTCGATTCATTGCGGTCCACAATATTTCTGAACATTGATGTTACTCCAGACTTATTTCAAAATGTAGCGCGTCGAAGAAGGCCTCAGCCCTGATCCTCAAGGTTGTTTGTGCACTGCACGTACGCTGTGTGAAATTATCATGAGTTCAGCACACATATTAAAATTGGCACAGCAAATTATTAAGTACAACAGTTCATGTACATATGTAACAGTTATGTATGCATGCATATGAAAGTAAATACTTTTATCTGCATAAGTGCAGCGTGCTTACACACGGGCGTTGTCTATGCAAGCGTACTTTCTTGATTGTATAGCACAGCCGGTGTCGTTCCTTATAATTTTTAGTGTGTGCCATTTTCGGGCAAGAGCATGCTCTAACTATCATGTACTTGTCTTACTCATCAGATGCAAGCGTTGGCAACAACGCATGCAGGACCAGCTCTTCACCTTCACTTCACTCCATAGGTTGCTGCTGCGAGATGAGCTGGACTGCATAAGCTGCGGCAGCGTCGATTGATCTTCGTGTGCAGCACTGGCACCATTATTGGCATTAACTATCATGGCTACTTTCAGTTCATGCGCCGATAGATTGGCTGCTCTGCACATGACTGTACATTAATGTAAGTGAAAGAAGGTGTATGCTTGAAGTGCACTGTCCCAGATTTAATCACTTAGTGGCTGCAACCCGTAGGCTAAGTACATGGTGCCAAGTGTCACAATGGCGTAGATTCAGCGTCCAAAAGCTTAGAGTTGATAAACCGCTGACATTTGGTTCAACGCCTTATTTGCCCAGTTGTTTGGTTTGACCCTGCACGTACGTCCCTTGCAAGAGATCTTCACAATCCACTGGCTTAGAAAGCATAGGCCGGCCAGCACTCAAACGCTTTTCTAGGCTCAAATGCCATACTCCTGATCTGGCCGGACCCGCGCGCCAGCACTATCAAGCCTCAAATTGGCCGAGGGCATACGACAACATGACAAACTATGTTGCACTGGGCATCACACTCACAACCTGGTGCTCTCCTTTCAAGACGTCCGCCACAATCAAGTGCAAACCCGCAAACAGCGTGGCCAGCTGGCAGGCCCGCACACCAACGCCGTTGTAGCAGTCTCAGAATGTTCGTCACATCCAGCACTCCATAAAATGACCTCCAGAATGTTCTTGAGCAACAATACATTACCAAGGAGTGCCGGTAAAACAGAATCAATAACTCAAGCACAGAACCTAACTTTTAAAAAACTGAGCCCCTTAAGCCCTTCTGCCTCAGCCCAGCCCTGGAAATCCTGACACCTGTCACTGTTTGCTCGAGGCAGCAGCTTTCGCAAGGCTGGGAGCGAGCATTCGCACGAGGCCCTGGGGGTTGTCCATGTGCAGCCAGTGGCCTGCTCTTTCGAGCACATGCAGCCGCACAGACCCTGCATCACACCCGGAACCAGAGCCAGAGCCAGAGCCAGCAGCATCAGAGTTGGAGCCAGCAGTAGAGTAAGAGCTAGCAGCAAAGGTAGCGCCAGCAATGAAGGCTGAGCCAGCATCGGAGCCGAGAGCAAGTATGAGCGCCAGATCCAGAAGCAGTGCCAGGATTAGCATGAGAGCCAGAGCCAGCACCACAGGTGGAGCCACAGCTGGAGCCGGAGAGGAGCCGGAGCCAAAGTCAGACTCGCCCTCAGAGCCAGAGCCAGCGCCTGAGTTAGCATCAGAGCGAGCCATAGAGTCAGCATCAGAGCCAGCCAGTAACAGAGCCAGAGAAAACAGCAAACAGTCAGAGCTCGCCAGCATCGATCAGAGCCAGAGCCAGCCAGGGTCAGTCACAGCCAGCTAGCATCAGGGGAAAGAGCCGCAGCCGCAGCCGGAGCCGGAGCTGGAGCCGGAGCCGGAGCCGGGAGCCAAAGTTAGCCAGAGCCGGCATCGAAGTCAGCATCAGAGCTAGCAATAGAGTCAGAGCCAGCCAGCACAGCAACAGCGAGGGGCAGTCAGAGGCAGCTAGCATCAGGGGGAAGAGCCGGTCGTGGGATCGGAGGCAGTGTCAGCCAGACTTAGAGCCGGGGGTGGCGGCATCGGGGGCAGCGCCAGCCAGAGCCAGCTAGAGAGAGGGTCAGCACCAGAGGCAGCTCCAGGGGCGGCGTGGCTGTTGTCGGCCGCCAGGTGGCGCTTGGCGGCCTCTTCGAGCTGCTGGATGATGCGGGGCAGCCACCTGTCGCTCCGGGCCGCGCGCACGATGTCCAGCTGGACGCCGCCTGTCGGGTTCTCGACGAACGGCAGATAGTCCTCCCGCCTGCGTGCACGCATCCGAGAGAGGGGGCGCAGCCGCCGCTGAACAAAGGTTGAGCCTTGGGAAAAGAAGGAAAGTAAAATCATGTACGCAGTAGGAACACACGCACAACTAGTAATTCGTAAAAAAGAGTACAACACTGGTGCCAGTGTAGGAAACACCAACTGTCCTGCACCGCTGCATGGGAAAGGCCCGACCCACAACTAGGAGGCTGCAATCTTCGAGCTCGGAATTCTCAATAAAAAGAGGACCCCGTGGTTCTTCATCAAGCCCACGCACGCCAGAGGGGAGTCTTAACAAAAGGGATCGCCACACGCACAAGATGAGAGAAGATGCGAAGAGACGAGGAACAAGAAATATTCCTCATAAGCCCTCACACGAGTGTAACCCGAGCTAACACCTCTCCGAATCGCACACAAAGACAGCTTCAAATTCCAACTCCGACTCTTGCCCTCACCCTAACGCTACCTCTAACCCCTAACCCTATCCTAAGCCTAATCCTAGTCCTACCCATGTCCCTCATTAGCATCCAGACCAGGCCACGAATCTGTTCCCACAAACCTTAAGCACGCAAACACCCGACACTGTTCAGAGCCCCAAGCTATGCTGAGAGCGCCGCCAGGTGCCAGCAGCTCCTAGCTTTCAAACGAGAGGGCCCGCGTGCGCCGCCAGGTGGCGCGTGCTGAGAGCCCCCCGGGCCCCGCCACTCACTTGTACGACTCGTACATCTCCGTCGCCCCCTCCACGTTGAACAGCCACGTCATCGCCTCCCCCCCTCCCATGGCTCTGCTAGCCTCGCCGCCGCTGCCGCCGCTGCCACCGCTGCCGCTGCCGCTGCCGCTGCCGCTGCTGCTGGTGCCAGATGGTGCGGCAGCGGCAGCGGCAGCAGCAGCAGCAGTGGGAGGAGGAGGAGGAGAAGGAGGGGGGGTGGGGGAGGGGGAAGCGTCGGCGCGGCGGAGGTTGCTGGCCAGCCACTCCGCCAGCCCCGCCGAGTATCCCAGCCGCTGCAGCTCCGCCGTCAGCCACCTGTCATAGAATGGACTAGGGTCAGAGTTGAAGGTGTGGGGCCTGGGGTCTAGAGCCCAGGGCCTATGGCTAGGGTCTAGGGCCTAGGGCGAGGGGCTAGGCCGTAGGGCCTAGGGCGAGGGTCTAGGGTCTATGGTCTAGGTCAGATTTCGGGCGCCTAGGGCCCATAATAGGATCCGTGGTCAAAGTTTAAGGGCCTCACCTCGGGGTTTATGGAGTCAGAATTTAGAGCCTATGGTCTGGGGCCTAGGGAAGGGTTCTGGGCCCTTGGGGTAGGGGTTAGGGTGAGTGTTGGAGTCCGAGGAATGTATACATCCCAAAGAGCTAGAGTGAGAGCGCGAACGCGTGTCACTTGGAGAATGGTAGGAACATGCTGGGGAAAGAACAGACTGGTGATTTTTATCGAGGCATGCGTGTGTGCGTGTGCGTGCGTGCGTGCGTGCGTGTATGTGTGTGTGTGTGTGCGCGCACATGTGGTGTGTGTGCGTGCAGGTGTGTGTATGTGTGCCTGTGTGTGTTTGTGCACGCCTATATACTTATGGGGGCACTCACACAGACTGAAGGAAATTTCGCACGTTTTATCGCTGGGATTGCAACAGGAACGCACAAGATAGAAGTGAACCTTTTCTTCCTAACACGGCGAGAGTGTGTCCGCATGTGCGTACGCAAAAGACGCGCGTCTTTCACGTACATCTACGGCGTGATACATCTATACATCACTGACACATACATATCATATGAATAATATATTCTACATACATATGAATATTGACACATTCAGATATATGTATCCACATAAGTACTAACATTATTGTATATGAGATGTATCTTTATGTATATATCTGCATGTATATACGCTTGTACATGTATAGTCACAAACACAAATACAGATACATCCTAGTAGACTGAAAGCTCTATGTTGCATCAACATTTCCCCGTGAGGAAAGGTCTTTACTCAAGCAGGGCTTTGAGATTCGTTGGATTTTGAGCCCTCTGAAGCTGGAATAGAATGAGGGCAGCTTAGAGTATCCAGTTACGGTTCAGACTTAGGGTTCACAATTAGGCTTAGGGCTTAAGAGCGTCGGGCCCCACCTCCGCGAGGGGATGGGGTCTGGCAGGCTGCCAAGTGTCGCAAGCACCTTCTCCACGTCCCCGTTCACACCGTCAATGGGACCTGGGACAGAATCGAGCACCCACACCTGCCCCGCAAACACGCTCAATGTTTACGTTCACATTTGGTCGCACGTTGGGACTTGGAGACTGGGACCCCATCGAGCAAGCACCCACGCCTACCCCGCAAACGCGGTCAACCTCCCCGCACTTGCATGCCCCACATGCAGGCACCAGAGAGCCTTCACATTCACGCCTATCACGCCCGATTGAGTCGTAATATGCATGAGTCATTATTACAACTTGTACGCGGCACTGCCACACGCACACACATGCGCGCGCCTCGCAGAGCACGCCACCTGGAAGCATTGGACATCATCAGCATCTCGAGCAACGGCTGACACGCGTGCGGCACGCGCGTGTCTGCAGTGCTGGGTGGATGTGCGCGTCGCGCATGCGGCGGGGGAAGAGAGAGCCCTGAATGCGACAAATAGTGCGCAATGTATTATGATTTATGCAATATGTGATGCAATATGTGATGCATTTCTTTGTGCAATATATGGTGCAATGTGTGGTGGAAAATATGGTGCAATACATATGATGCAATATATCATGCAATTTGTGGTGCAATATATGGTGCAAAATGTGAAATGATTCAATAAATGATGCAATATATGACGACATTACGCACTATAGTATACTTTCTCGTCTCTGCTGCAACCCGTTGCATCGAGCAGACGAGCAGGGAACTGGGACTGCTCTGCTTCGCTGCGCTCCGTTGCCGGCTTTTTGTCCTGCTTTTCCATTTCTTGTCTTGCTCACGACTGTTCATGTTTCCCTTTGCCACTTGGCATCTCCGCAGAAGCAAGTGGCGGCACCAAGACGCACGCGGAGGAATTTAAAGCTCAAAAAGTTCAAAATTCCTCTAACTTTCTACAAAGCTTACTGACAGGCCACGGCCGGGGGGGGGGGGGGGGNGGGGGGGGGGGGGGGGGGGGGGGGGGGGGGGGGGGGGGGGGGGGGGGGGGGGGGGGGGGGGGGGGGGGGGGGGGGGGGGGGGGGGGGGGGGGGGGGGGGGGGGGGGGGGGGGGGGGGGGGGGGGGGGGGGGGGGGGGGGGGGGGGGGGGGGGGGGGGGGGGGGGGGGGGGGGGGGGGGGGGGGGGGGGGGGGGGGGGGGGGGGGGGGGGGGGGGGGGGGGGGGGGGGGGGGGGGGGGGGGGGGGGGGGGGGGGGGGGGGGGGGGGGGGGGGGGGGGGGGGGGGGGGGGGGGGGGGGGGGGGGGGGGGGGGGGGGGGGGCAGCATCTGAGGTAAGAGGCGTTGGAGATTAGGGTTTCACAGTTGAGGGATAGAGAAAGCATCAAGGTAGGAAGGGCCTGTAGGGAGGTTCAGGATAGAAGTTAGGGTTTATGTTCGGGGTTTAAGAGGCAAGTGGTGGTGGTGGTTTCCGAGATGCATCAGCCACCTGCCCGCTTAAAGGAGAAGAGCCTGCCAGGTGGCGCAACTGGCTCGTTCGCTCGCTTGTACTTAGAGACTCAATGTGCGCTGCTAGGGTTTGGGCTTTATATTGAAACTTTACAGTGGGAGGCTTCAAATTAGGGTTCAAAGATTAGGCAGCGCTCTGCTCACGGTTTGGGGTTTTCTAACGGTTCTTGGAATTTGAGGATTCAGTTTCCAGATTAAACTTGTGCAGGTCTTCCTCCCACCTGCTTAGGCGGGGGGACGTTTGACGACCCCTCGGCGTTCTCTGCCAGCTGTCGCGCATACTCTAGCACCACCTTGCCGCCCAGCGAGTGGCCGATTGCCACCTGTACCTGCCCCCACTGGCTGCTCTTGCCCTGCACCAGGTTGACCACGTCCCGGGCAGCTGACCGGATGTCGTGGGGGGGGTCAAACCCGGTCAACTGCGCACTCTTCCCGTGATTGCGGAGGTCCAGCAGTACCATGCGCCAGCCACGCGTGCCAGATGGTGCCAGCTCATTCGCCGCTTCTGCCAGGTGGCGCGCCACCGTCCGGCAGTTTCGGCCAGTGCCAAAGAGCCCATGGAAGATTAGCGCGGTGTTGAGATTACTGCTCGGGTGATCTGTCTCCAGGGCGTCACCAGGTGTCGCACTGGGAGTGGAGGATGACGTGTCCTTGCTTGGGACTAGGATTTCCTCATAAGCTAGAGTGGCTGCAGCAGGTGCACTGGCCAGGTGTCGCACTCCAAAGGGCTGAAAAAAACCGCCCCTCAGGGACTGACCAAGCTTTCCGGTCAGCAATGATGCTGCTCTGTGCACGCTTGACGCCATTGCTGTGCTTGGACTTGGGACTCACTTGCTACATGCGCTCTATCAGCAGCATGTGTCCCTTATTCTTACTAGCAGGCTGAGCGATACATAATGTTTTCTAGCAGCATATGTTTTGGTTGGAGCTTTCAAAATGCAATATGAGTTTCAATGCTGATTTCAGCTGAGAGATATGAAAGAGGTCCTCTTACGACTCAACTTGAGGGTTCTTCTTCTCTTTCTACTATTTGCGGAGAGAAATTGAGGCTAATCCAAACCCGTCAAGTTCCTCTGAGCAAGAGTTGTGATTTTCACTGATGGTGATATGCACCTGCTTCCAGGTGCTTACATGCGAAGGTGCTACATCAACTCGCAGCTCTCGTCTCCTTCTTGAAGCATCACCAAGTGCAAGAATACGTCGATTACTTAAAGCTATTATGAAGACATTTTTAATAACAGCTAATATAGCTTGTATAAAAATCGCTTACTGCACGAGGAACAAATTTGATGCTTTCGGATTCGATTGTAGGGCCTAACGATTGCAGGAATGTGATTGAAGCAACTTTCATTCTTCACGAAAGGACGAAAAGTGCAAAGAAGCAACTACAAGAATATAGTACTCTTGCTGTGGACAGCTCATGCATAAGAACTACTTCCCAGCTGAACGAAAGGTCCGCATGGCACGTAAGAAATGCACGGAGAATAGACGTTAAACGTCCGTTGAAAACCTCCAGTTTCATCATTTGAAATTACTTACCGGTTGTTGGTCACAAAGAAGTAGTCCTCCTGGCAAGTCACTTGAACACACCGGAAGGAAGAGATGGAGTGTGGTAACAGTTTCAGTTTGCAGCTCTAGAGCTCACACATCACAAGGGAGGAAGGCAAAAACGGGCAGCTGGTAGAGATGGCGACTGCTCGCCCTATGGGCGACCTGGTGCGTTGTTTGACCAGCCTCGCTACATGCCATTCTCTTCTCTGGACTCTCCGAGTCAACCCCTCCTGTCAACTCTTGGAGTCAACTAAGTGGGACTTGTTGCAGGCTTCTCTTGGATTTACACGTCACTCGTATTAAGGGTTTTATACACTGCAGGACTGAGCTGCCATGTGTCAAGCTGAGAGCGTCGTGAAGAGCCTACCTTCATCTATCCCCTATCCCCTCCATTCACTCACCCTAAGCACACAAGCAAGCACCAATGCCAATCCACTAATGGGAGAATTGCCCTACAGCACTTTCCACCTTCCCCCCCCTTTTCTCCTCCCCCTCTTCCCTCCTCCCCTCCTTCTCTTCTCCCCCCCTTCTCTCTATCCTTTCATCACATCCACTAGGCATTTGAATAGTCGAGACGGATCGAGTGCTCATTCCCTTCCGCAAAATGAAGCAGTCCCAATGTTGTCCCAATGTTACCTCTGTCGTCTGCGGGGGCACACCTACACACCATGCAGGCAAAAGGCATAATTATGGCACCAAATGTATAATTTAAAACCAATAATGTGATGTAACACTACGATAATTATACACTGTCTGTCGCAGTCTAACCACGGAATCTTGGAAGGGTCTGGGCAAGGAAAGAGAAAAGGGGGGGGGGTTGATAACGTTCCTGTCATGCGATCAGCAGTTTCCAGAATAGCCAAGACCTCTAGGCTGAGATGTCTTTTTAATGGCCACTCACTAAGTCAGATAGAAAAGGCTTTCGCTAGCTTTATCAGCTGGTAAAAGCCTTTTCTATGCATCACCAGGAGCTTTTTTTGTAAAGCCCTGATCTTTTTGAGCATAATTCCGCTTGCAAGAATTAATATGCCAAGCCCATACTGCGAGTAGTTTCAGGGCCTAAATACACACGAACACTCAAAAAATCGGTAGGGCAAGCAGATTCACAGCGCTTGCACCCCACACAGTCTTCAGTTCTAGGAGCAGAAGCAATCTGACTAGCCTTACATCCATCCCAGGGGATCATTTCTAAGACATCGGTTGGACAAGCTCTGACACACTGTGTGCAGCCAATACAGGTATCGTAAATCTTTACTGAATGCGCCATTGGATTGCTCAACTCCGATTAGAACTTCAGAGACATTAACTTCAATGATCGGACCAGACAGGCTGCTTAAGCCTGAAAACACTTAGCTCTACCTGCCCTTCTAAACATATCATACCACATCTTAGACGGCTACAGAGACCTTAAAATAGAATAAAAAGCCATAGCCGTACCTTGTACCTTGTACCTTGTACCTTCTACCTTGTACCTTGTACCTTGTACCTTGTACCTTGTACCTTCTACCTTCTACCTTCTACCTTCTACCTTAGCTATTCTTTACTTCTGGTCATCCTTTACTTTGTGTTCCATCAGTAAGTCAGTAAGTCAGTAAATCAGTAAGTCAGTTGGTTGCTAAAAAAATTCTTTTTTCTATGCAGAAGTACAAAAGGGAGGGACTTAAGGGCTGAGTTTCAAAATCATGAATATTGGGTTTTACATCCATAG
>WELA01006442.1:552117-565324 GCA_009602735.1 Mesotaenium endlicherianum
AAAAAAAAAAAAAATATATATATATATATATATATATATACATACATATATACACATATATACATACATGTATATAAATGTATAGCCAATAAAAATTGTGACTTCAGAGCTTCACGGACAGCAGAGCCAAGCCAAAGTCTACTGTAAACCTTCTCTTTTCCCTTCAAAGGGAAGACCATGACAATACTGCAACAGCCAAGGATATGAGAGATGTGTGGGATTGAATATGCAAGCAATTAGTTTTCAGCTTCACTAGCAAGGATGTAGCAATACCACATACATTTTAACATGTAGCAGTACCACATTATCATTATAGCATATAGTGGTAGCAGATATTCCAAACATATCATAATACCACATACTGCGTTCACAAAATCAGCAACCACTAATGCCCCAAGCCAGCAGCATTTGCATGTTGCACAAGCCTGCCAGGTGTCGCATGGGCCCACCTGGCAGACACCTGGAAAGCTGCAGAGAGCATTGGGTTGCCATCTGAAAGGGAGTCATGCAAGGAGAGGAGATGCCCCAGCTGGCATTTGCACCGGCTTTGGCGCTGAGACACCTGTCAATCGATGGGTTGATGACATGGCATGCTTTCTCGACTTTGTTTCTATGTTTACTGGTAGGGGGTGAGGAGGGAGGCAAAAGGGGAAAGGGGGGGGAGGGGGGCCTGTTAGCGGAAGTTTCATAAATGGTTCTTTCCCATCTGGGTGCCCCCCAAGGCCAATTCTGCGGCTGGCTGGGCATTTTGGCAGCTAGTTGTGGACTGTGCGTTGCAAGGCAGGGGTCAGGAGGCAGCAGGCTGGAGGGGCTTCTGGGAACAGGGATGGGGTGGGATGCACGGGTGCTCTAGGTGCTCCCATTCTTCGGGCGTGGCATCACCCACTAAGCTGAGTACCAGAAGAGGACTGCCTTGGAACCTCTCAGACGCACACACAGGGGGGGGGAGAGACTTCCAACCCTATGTGCACCGTGCACGCGTGCATGTGCGTGCCCCCGCGTGCGCACAATAAGGAGCTGATTGCGCCGAGCAGAATGGAGCCTGGCATCAGCCCNGCTCCATCCTTTCTTTCAGAGACTCCATGCAAAACTCGACAAAAGGTGTGAACAGGCCCCTGGCCAGCCCCGATGCCTGTGCAGGAGAGGGCGCGTCCCCTGCTGAGGATCCCGACCCTGCAGCCCCTGCTTGTTCTGCCTTGGGTGTGGCATCCGCCACTTCCGCCACTTTCTGCTGATCTGCGGCACAGGATGTTCCTTTCGAATCCCGTCTCCTCCTCGTTGTTGTCCATGGATGCTGTAAAATAATTTCTATCAGCTCCTGACCCCCCCCGCCATGTAGCGATGACCTGAATAATGCTCTTCTTGTGCTTCTACAGCTTTGCGAGCAACGTAAGTTGAAGACTCGTCTGGGAGCTCCTCTCCAGCTCCCACTGGCTGAGACTGGGGGGATGCGTGTGGCATGGGAACTTGGTCCCGGGTCATGTCCTAAGGTTGTCGGAGAGAAGCACACAGGCTGAAGAAGAGCAGCCATAGTCCCCACACTCTAGGTGCTTCTTACAGTAGTGAGTAACATAAGCGTACAAGCTATCTGGTACTATGGGTAAGCATGAATTATTAATTATCCTCGATAAATCTGCAAAGTGAGTGACAGCCAAAGACTGAGAATGTCGCAAATTATAAGATGTTGCGTCAATAACCCAGTTCTAATTACTTTTTCTTGATTCCAGCAGATCTAATCACCATAATAAATAATGGATATCTTGCGACATGCTATAATATACCTGCTTCCGCGAAAATTCTATTTTACTCGTCACTGCTCGGACTATAGTCCATTTTGCCAGGAATGGGCCCAGGCATGCAGCGGTGAATGTCTCATCGAAGTAACAAAGGAGTAGTCATGTAAGTATTATATTGCTCTTAATATATATACATGTACACTATATAGATACACTCTCAGATATCGATAAACGTGGATACATCCTTCATATCCGTAGGGGGCACCACGGAACTCCAGACTTTTGCCCGACCCGACGTGGAGTATACGACAGCAATGACGTGCAACCGCTCTGCCTTGCTCTGCCTGTTGCGACTCGTCGGGACTGGTCGGTTTGGGCAATGGAATAGGCAACCCACGCTGACCGCAAGGATGGGTTGTAACAGGGTTGTAAGATAACTTGACGACGACCTGAAATGACCTGCGACGACCGAGCGGCCAAAGTGTGCTAGAAAGAGGCCAGCTGGGCCAAACTGGGCCAAACTGGGCCAAACTGGGCCAAAGTTGGTCAGATTGGACCGCCATACTAGCAAACTAGCTGAGCAAACCGGAAGTGGGGTGCCAGGCCAGCCAGCCTGGGTTGTGCTCCGAGTTTCTAACGAAAGCCAAACGAGGCCTCCTCGAGGTCCTCAAAATGCAGAAACAAAAATTTGCGCGGGTATGTTGACTCTCAGGACTGCAGATGAGGACATCTAGCTGCCTGAGAAGCGTCGCGTTAGGAAGACTTGCACAGTAATGCTGTTTTTCCGCTGAATTCAAGAAATTGCTTGTGACGCTCTTTGTAAGGAGACTGCCACATAAAGCAGAATTTGTGATCCTCACATATACATATTCAACGTCTACTATATATAGTGATGCTAACTTCAGACGACGCTTCCAGGTTCAGCAACTTTCAGCACTCCTATATAAAGTGTTGCATATGTGATAATCAGAATGGACTGAATGTCTGATTTGGATATTGTCCTTCCTGTTCAATAGGAGGTGAAATTGCACCTTTTATAGTGAAATATGTCTGACAACACTCTTACTTCGTTGGGATGGGTTCGGAAGTACAAAAAAGTATCTATCGGCGTGCTTCCAGGAAGTGAGTCTGGAATGAGTGTGAGAGACGTCAGGCGTCAAGCGTTGGAAATGACATCTGGACCAAAACAATCGAAGCCAGATGAAACTCGCGCCCAAGGAGGACATCCAGCTCAAGAGTATTCTAAGCATTCTGACAGAGGACAAAATGCAGGTCAAGAGCAGTTTGGTGATGGACAACTGGAGAAGGGTATGGAAAAGGAAAAAGAGAGGCAGGGCGTGGGAGAAAAAATACATGATTGTGGCCCAGATGCTGTTAAAAAACAGGTTGCTCAAATGCCTGGGATTGAATTTGGAAAGGAAGAGAAGGGCAGATATACCCAAACCAAGGATATCACTACAGGTCCTGGCAAGGAAGTTGCTCCTGCAATTTCTGTCGGTAAAGCAAATCTTGGGCAAAAGGGGCACAATAATAACAACCAGCTTAATAAGCCTTCAGATAAAAGGAAAGCTTTTTCACCCAAGACTCCTTACCAGAGAACGACAGCTAGACCAAAAACGGCTTCTAATGGTGCAATGATTGATTCTGGAGTTGAGGAAAAGAAGAACCCAGGAGACACTGATCTGGTTAAAGGTGGGAGAAAGAGGAAGTCGGGAACCATTGGGACGGAGGATCCCATTGAGTCAGACTCTGAGAAGCATCTCATAGAAGAGGATATTGCAGTAAAGCCAAAGCGCCAGAAGAGGACAACTAGAACTCCTGTTCCAGCAACTACAAACAGGCCACCTGCAAAGCCGCCTATACGGAAATATGTATCCAGGAAGTCAAAGGGAAGTATAGAAGAAGATCCATTTGACTTCACTGCTGATGAACCGGAACTTCAGAAATTGAAAGAAAAAGAGAAGAAGAATGGTATCGACGGGCACAATGACATCGTTGAAGGATCAGGTGGGCTTCCTTCAAGGAGTAACCATCGCCGCAGGTCTCCAGAGCCGGCTGTATCTGCTTCAAAGGGGAGGACAAGGCCTCAGAAGAAGCAAATAACTGAAGGTGATTATTCCTGGCATTATCCAACTTCTTGACTCGTGTAAGCTGAAAATCTATACTCAGGATCTCCATGATAGCCTATTTACGCTACAGATGCTGTGTTTGTCTTTTACCATAACCTTGTACAATTTTTCCCATGTCAATACTGAAGCGCTTACTTTGTATTATGAGTTCTAACTTCTGAGTGCAATCTTGATGTTGTGCAACTTGCATTATGTAGATGAATGTCATGGCGCTTCTCCATTATATTGATCATTTCTTGTGCTGTTCTGCAGATATACAGGATATTGTTGAGCCAAGTAAAGAGAAGCCCCCAATCTTAGTGAAGCCGATGGAGAGGATTGCTTCAAACGCAGAACAGCGCCGCTCTGCTCTTGAACAAAAAGCATCTGTATTGAGAGACAAGCCAAAGCCTCAGCTTGAAAAGCAAGCAATTAAAGGTAGGAGGTACTGATAGGACTTGAAATTAGTTACCTTGATTCAGTAATTTGCCATATATCAGAGTAGAGACTGTGTTCTTATTGCACCTTTTGGCTTGAAGCAATGATTGTTGTCATCTTCAGGCTTTCTTGAGCCTGATGACACAAAACTTGCTGACTCTTTTTCAATTTCTGCAGACAAACAGGTTGATACTGAGGCAAGGAAAGAGAAGCCCTCGAGCCCAGCAAAGCCAATGGACGTTGTTGAAGATAGACTTGCTTTGAATGGAAAACAATGTCACGCCACTTTGGAACGAAGGGCATCTGTTTTGAAGGAGAAGCCAAAGCCTCAATCTAAGAGGCAATCCGCAAGAGGTATAACAAACGGCTATGAAAACCTCCTGATGCATGTGAAGCAGTTTTCATGCAGAAGTTATTACGCATGGAGGAGCTGATAGTTGTGTCAATGGATGTGGTTTTCTGCAGATAAACAGCTTGTTCTTGGAGACAAGGTAGAGAAGCCTTCAGCTCAAGTGGAGCCAGAGGACATTGTTCAAGAGCCAAACAGGCTTGCCTTAGAGAATAAACAGTGCCCCAGTGCTCTGGAGCACAGGACAACTGCGGCAAAGGAAGCAGCAGTGCCCCAGCATGCAAAGCAGGCAGTCAGAGGTGACTGATTAAAGCAGAGTGGTCCAAATTTTTTGGTATATTTGTGAGGCCATTTTGAAAGGAGTTGTACACCGTATTATATGCAGGAGCTGAAGATATGTGTCTGGTGGTCTGCTGTTTTGCAGAAAAAACCCTTGTTGTTGAGGCTGAGAAAAGGAAGCCCTCACGGTCGGGCGCACTCAAGCTGATGGATGTTTTTGAAGAGCCAGAAAATTATGCATTAATGGGAAAGCACTCAGGCACGGCTCCGGAGCAGATGACACCCACTAGAGAAAAGGCGAAGCTCCAGCCTAGACAGCAAACAGCTAGAGGTATGTAACGGAGCCTTATTTGATGCTTGTACTGGAGTTTGGTGTGTTAGAACACATTGAAATGACAATCATGTGGATGTATTTGCTATGTTGCAGCAAAGAAACTTCTTATTGAGGCCAACAAGGGGAAGCACTCAAGCCCACCAAAGAAACAGGATGTTGCTGAGGCCGAGAACTCGACGCCTTCCAGTCCAGAGGAGCTGGTGGACAAGATACCTCCTTCTCCAATGACATCGTCACCTTGTAAGCCACCTTGGCATTTCTCCAAGGCTGGTAGCCATATCCTATTAGGCCCTTACTAGTGGTGTCCATGTAGGCCTTTCTGAGTTGATGTTACTGAGACGTGTAAACAGCATTGTGACGTATGCATCCACTTGCTTTCCACTTCAATTTTCTTGCCTGCATGAAACTCTGTAAGCGTGAAAGGAACACAGAATGGGTTGTTTTAGTACTACTTTTTACTACTTAACACGCATGACAATGTCAAAAATCACTGCCTATTGCCATTGACTTAATTATGGGTCCTCTTTACATACAGATGCGTGTCCACAGGATACAAATAGTCCAACTCGGAGGACGCTCAGGTCCTCAAGAACAAGAAAAAGGGTGCTTGCCCCTCCATCTCCTGTCTTGAGTCCTGAAGGTACGCATTGCGTGTTAAGACAAAGAAGTTGTGGAGCCATTCCCTGAATGAAGCTGGACATAGGCATCAGGTATGATATATATAGCACCAAGAAGGCATCCCTTTTGCAAGGCATAGGTTTGCATGAGTGCTTCACGTTTCAAAAATGGATATTCTTACTTGAAGTCATTTAGCTCATGTGAACTGCCTCTGACGTGTTGTATTCTTACCACCTCAGACTCTAGTCCCATGATGTGGGCTAAGAAGAAAGCTCCCATGCATTCACCACCATCTCTATCTCCAATAAGGCACGATGGCGCCTTGTCTAGTGACGAATCTGCTGGTATCCTTGTGACTCCTCGAAAGCCAATTCAAGAAGATGGTGAGTTTTTGGGTTGATTGAGCAGCCAGCACGTTGAGAATGAACTATTGCATCCAGCTTTGTTGTTACTTTGTGGCTGCATTCTGCCAAAACTGCACGAAAGAAGTGGCGGACTCAACTTGATTCTTGCTTCTCATAACATGACCAATTGCTTGTGAAAAAAGGGACAGCAACAATTTTGGTTGTGGAAGGATCTTCTTCAAAATGATGGGTTGGGGATATGTGCACAGGAACGTCATTTGAGGAATATGAAGGCACAGACAGGTACGGCAGCTGGAATACTCTCCAAATGTATGTACATGATATGAATGCTTCCTCTCCAATTGTATATGCATGACGTGAATGCTTCCTCTCTGCGATATAGCTTAAATACTCTATGTACATTGTGAGCCGCCACAGGCCTTACCTGCTCATTCCTCGACATGGGAATTACAAAAGCCCTTGCATCTAGGACAAAAAACAAAGTACAAGCCCTATACTAGAGCTAAATATTAATAGAAAGAAAGAAGTATAGACAAGACAGACCAGGAAGAAAAGGGCAGCGCAAAGGGGTCCTTTTGCCATGGGCAGGACAATTTTGCTGGTGGCCAACATGGTGAAGAAGCTGAAGGAGAAGTGTCAGAGGAAAATAAAGGCCACATCGAGCAGCATCCTGCAGAGGACTGTGGACGCGGTTCAGCAGGAGCTCAAAGACATGGAGGCCGCTATATCTCAGAACCAGTAAGACACTCCTTGACCACTTGTAGTAGCGCCATGACTCATTTTGATGTTTTACTTTCACTTGTCTCTTGAGTTGTGCAGCCAGCGGCCATATTAATCATGCACTTATGCCAACTCCGCTTTCGCCTTTGGTGAGGCTGCAAATTGCCGCATCTGCAACCGGGCTGGCAAGCAGTACCAGTACCCTGCTTGTGAGCTGTGCATCTTCAACAATGCCTTCTTGTTTCTTATTTCGTTTCTAATTTCAAGAAATCTTTGGGAAGCAGAGACGTGACGTCCGAGCTGTACAAGGCGAAGTGCGGCCAACTCGAAGAGAAGCTGAAAGGTACTACAGCACATCATTTGCGTAAGCACTCACGCACCGTCATGTATGTACTGTAGCCAAAGAGTTGCTTCAATCTTTCCCTCTCTGCACACCAAATCTGTCACTAAGCTCGACCAATTACGTTCAACAAAACTTGGCCGCCAACCAAGTCCACCCAATTTAGGAAGCAAGATTTCAAAAGAAAACTGTGTGTGTGTGCCACGTGTCTATACGGCGGGCAGCGCAAAGCGTGAAGACAAAGGCGTGCTATGAGGCCTTCACCTCAAACCTGGAGCAGCAGCTGGCACAATATGACTCCATATGCGAGGAGCTGGAGACTGTGAAGGAGGATATGCAGGGGACTCTTTCCAAGCAGCGTAAGTTTCTCAGACGAGTCGTTGCTTCTTAGGATCTTCTACTCTCTATGTCATCCGTCTCTTTTTCCCGTGAAAGAGGAAATGTAGGAATATATTTCCATACTGCTAGAGCTTCCCTCAAACCCTTTGGCGCCTTTGCTCCTGCTACTCTGTAAGAGTTGAACATCCCTCTTCCTGATCAGAGAAGTTAATGTGATTTACCTGCGACTATTTGCTTCCGCTTCTCTTCTCCTCCTCACCATCAGTATGCGGGCTTGTTGCTTGTATATTTTAAACTCAAATTTTCTTGTTCTTGGTATGATTTGCAGGGGCTGAACACAATGACATGGTAGAGGAAGTGAGAAAAAAGACAGAGGCTAGACTGCAGCTGGCAGAGTCCACGTTGGCAAGCATACAGAAGGTAGGGCTGCTCGCCCCCATTGCTCCCAATTTTTAGCACGAAGTAGCCTTTTTTTCATTGTTTTCTGGAAAACGAACAGCGCACCTGGGCTTTTGTAACATGATTTTTGCAGGTGTAGGCCGGCCCGGTCGCAAGAGTTGGAGCTAGGCTGGCGCTGTGTTGTCAATAGTGAGTTGATGTGCTTTTGTTGTGCATGCACATGTGCAGCAAGCCAAGAAGCTGAAGGGCGTGCGTGCTATGCTAGAGGAGGCTCTGCAGGCAGCTCTTCTATGAGTGCAACTTATCATGAAGTTACGGTTTTCTGCATCAAACCAGATCGTTAGCAATACATCTGGGCTACTAAATTTGTGACAGTGGCTTGTGAGGTTATAAAACGGAGAGTACTATCAACTGTATGTACCCAAAATACTCATCTGTTGCTCTGTGTAGCTAGCCTATGTGCAGTAAGGAGGTGCGATTGTGTGACAGCAGTCATATCCAAGTCATATCACACCATTTTACAATAAAAGGTTGAGACATTTCTGAGATGGCCATAGACTCGCTCCGGAATAAGTGACATGAACTAGAGCTCAAAAAGCCGTCGAAATTTTTGTGATTGCAGCTGAGGTGGTCAACCAAACCGCCATAGACATGAATTTTGTCAATTGCGGGTACATGTGTGCCAGCTTTAATGGCAACCGGAAAGGAAAGAAGAATAGACTTGCACTAAAGCCACCAATCGAGCCACCAACCGAGTGTCGAAGTCAAAAGCGCTGCCCTTGCTTATGATTAGGGCTCACTTTGTAATTAACCTGCTTACATCCACTGGTATCACACAAAAGCCCGGTACATACGCAAGGGCGCAATCCCAAGTGCTACACTCGGTTGCTCAGTTTCACTGCTGATACAATCACGCATTACACGAGGCCTTACTACTGGCGTTACAAGACCCGTAGGGTACACAGACTGCAAAAAACTACCATACACTTAACCTTCGCAAATGCTAGCGCTCACTTGACAAACGACTAAGCTGGAAACCAGGCGTCCTTTTTTTTTTTCGACGGGGGGTAACGAACTAAAACGTTGAATGATGTCAACAGATTTTCTTGTATATTCTTGCGTGTATAGTACTTTGTACCAGGACACCTTCTCTCGCCACGGATGTACACTATGGATAGGCGTGCCAGGCGTGTCTGGACACCTGTCGCACGCAGACAGCCCTGGGCACTCCCCACTCCGCAAAAGATGCGCAATGTCAAACCCGCCCCACTCTCTGCCCCTGCTCCCCACCTTAGACTGGGGGAGACGTGGCAGGAGCCCCTTTTGCAGGGTTGTCGGGGTGCTCTGCTGCGGCCGGCTTGGGCCGAGGGTTGGCCAAGGGCGCTCTCACGTATAGCTGCCCGTGCAGCGTGACCACCGCTGAAGTCTCGTGCGCGTTGATGGAGCTCGGTAGCAGAATGACCTGTCACTCCGCATGCAAGCCGGGGGAGCAAGTAAGTCAGTGCGCGACTTGGGGTGCACCTCCGAGTGCGGGTCCCGAAGCAAGTCGGAAGAGTGTCAAACTGCAACTAGGTGTGTACCTCCGAGTGCAAGTCCAGAAGCAATTCATTCACAATGCGATTCAGAGTACAATTGCAGGCTACGACCCGGGTTGCACTCAGATTGCAACTCAGGGCGCAAGTCACTGTGCAAGAAGAATGCGGCTCGAATAATCCCTGTGAAAATGAAGACCGGGGGGGACGGAGCGGGAGGCGGCTCGCGCGCACGCACGCTGGCGTGCATGCACCAGACACGCGCCAGCGCGCGGGCTAGCAGCTCTGTACCTTCTTGAAGGGCGTGACGCCCCACGGGTTGTCCGGCTGCTCGGGCTCCCCCGCTATCACCAGCTTGCCCCCCCCTTCGCACTGCACCCTCACCTGTTGTCGTTTCCACCGCACAAACACCCCAGCCCAGCCCACCCCATGCACCCCATCCCACCCACGCACCCGCGCACCCACCCACCCACCCGTGCACACAACACATTCACGCAAGACCCGCCCGTTGCACACCACGCCATCCAGCCCCGGGCACCCCACAGCCCCACGCAAGAGTCGACCACAGGGAGGGGTGAGTCGGAGCAAGCGGGGACATAGTGAAGAGTCGGGGTGAGAGAGAGACAGCCATGGCCGCGGCCCACAAGGAAAAGGGCAGCAGCGGGCGGCCCGGCGCTCACGCATGCGGGTGAGTGCGTTGACAAGGACAAACCCTCGCACATCGCACAAAGCGCCAGCACGCCGTTTGCAGCCCCAGCACGCTGGGACGAATTCTCTCGCGGCACACACCGACGTCTTTTGCATCCCAAGCACTCTCTAAGTTGCGCACGGGGGCCTCCTGCACTGGCTTCTCTGACCCCCGGCCTCATAGCCAGCATCCAATACAGTCGATTCCACGGCTTACTAGATCGCCACCAGAGCTCAACAAGGCGCCCTTGATATGTTAGTGTGCGTCCTCAAAGCTTGATAAAGGGCCCTTGATATATCTTCTCCACTCGAGGAGCTTGCCTGCCGCCCCTCCTCAAGTACTTCCGGAAGGCGTCTAGTGACATGCCCTTCTCTAAATTTAGTAGCTTGCAAGAGAGGCCCCGGGGGGGGGGGGGGGGGGNGGGGGGGGGGGGGGGGGGGGGGGGGGGGGGGGGGGGGGGGGGGGGGGGGCAAAGCCCAATCCCATCTACAACAACCACCTGTTTCTGTTTGTTTCTTGGTCTCTTAGATATTTCTTAAATGTTTCTTTTGTTATTTTTCCTCCTGCCCCTTTGAAGGTGAGACTAATCTCCAATCGTTTCACGCACCCACAACCAACGACGATGCGCGGACGCACGGCAAGACCTCTATATTATTCATTCCGCAAATAATGATTCACGGTGGCCGTTCACCTCCTCTCCTGACCACCGCTCGCTATCCTCCTGTTTGTGCAAACGGCGGAGCCTCGGCATCCGCCAGCGTTAGCCCGGCCTAGGCTGAGGTCAGGCTAGGATATGGCCAGGGTCAGGCAAAGGTTTGGGCCGGGTTCGGGCCAGGTTCGGGCAAGGGTCGGGCCAGGGGCAGGCCAGCATTGAGCTCCGATGCAGCCTAGCTTTCAAAATAGGGTTACTCTTCTTCTTTTTTTCTTAATAGTAGAGTACACTTGAAAATAAGGTCTAAATAGACGTAAGGTACGTCCATTGAAGCTTACTATTAGCAAACCATCGACTACTGATTCAGCTCAAAAGTGATGCTCAGCCCCAAGACAAGGTCTTCAGAAAAAGGTTCTTTTATCCAAGGGCTCAAACTAGTGGGCCCCAAATACGGTGCCCCTGGGGAACCGCAGTGCAGGGGCGAAAAAAAAACGTCGCAAACTTGTACAAAAAAACATCCGATCTCTTTATGCAGACGTGGCCAGCTTCGAGAGCGGATTGCCCGGCTTCATTGGGATTCATTCAATTTCCACTCTGTGCAACTCTCCGAAGCCAAAGCGCGCTTAAAGAGCAATGACGACGCCGTGCGCTATATGAAATCGTGCATTATTAAAGCCCCCTTCCCAACTGAGAGCTGCTCTCTGATCGCTATTCGTCTGAGGCATCGAGCGTTACAACTGAGCCGACAAGTCGCTTTAATATTGTGAGACAAAAATGAGCATCAGGCAAACCGGGTTTGGGCTGCTGCCGGCTTAGAGGGTGCAGGGAAGATGCAGTACATTATTTGTCGCCTTCCCCGCGTCGCACGCCTTTGCCCCAAAATCGACGCGAACACCACACAAGGGAGAGAACTTCTCAGCAATACTGAACAGCACAGACGTGTAGCAATCTGAGCGTGTGCATGTGTGTACATGTTTGTGCGTGTGTGTCTGTACGTCTGTGTGTGTGCGTGTGAGTGTGTATATCTGTGTGTGCGTGGGTGTGTGTGTGCGCGCGGGTGCGCGCGTGTAAAGGGTCACGACACATCAAAGGCATGTGGAAAGCATATCCATAAGCAGAGGACAGCAAACACAAGCACAATTTGACTGTCATGTGAGTGTGTGGGGGAGGAGGAGAGCTTGAGTGTCTGTTGCTCTTGTAAGTGAAAGAAGGACGGGCACGTCTGTGAGTATGTGTGCGGAGAGAGAGAGAGAGAGAGAGAGTTGTGTGCACATGTGTGCGTGTGCGTGTGCGTGTGCGTGTGCTTGTGCTTGTGCGTGTGCGTGCATCTGTAGATATGCGTGTGTGTGTGTGTGTGTGTGTGTACACGTTTCAACAACAAGTGCGAGAGCAGGGGGGCATGCCACACCTCTTCCCGCAGAAGGCCAGGCACAAGCGCATACACCTCGAAGCAGTCCGGCTGTGCCCCCAACCCACACCCCCACCACACACGCCGCAGCACCAGCACCAGCACCAGCACCATCAGCACCAGCACAAGTAGCAGCAGCACCACTAGCAGCAGCAGCAGCAGCAGCAGCAGCAGCAGCAGTGACGCAAAAATTATGGGCAGCAACAAGGCCCTGCACCTCACACGCATGCACACGCACACACACACGCACACACATACACACACACATACACATATACACGCGCACACGTATACACACACACAGAGAGAGAGAGAGAGAGAGAGAGAGAGAGAGAGAGAGAGAGAGAGAGAGAGAGAGAGAGAGAGAGAGAGAGANAGAGAGAGAGAGAGAGAGAGAGAGAGAGAGAGAGAGAGAGAGAGAGACATACGCAGACAGAGAGAGAGGAGAAGAGGACAGAGGCAGCACCAACTTTGCAGGCATACACATGCAGCGTGATGCGAGGGAGGCCTGGAGAGACCAGAGACCTTGAATGTGAAAGAACAAGAACCAAAGAAACAAGGAGGTCAAGAACGGAAAGAATCCAAAAAACAAAAACAAACACAAATACAAAGACAAAGACAAATACAAATACAACCTCCACCGCCACGCCTACGTCCGGGCCCACGCCCAATCACACGCCAACCTTTTGCCAGCTGGTTGCACCCAGCTTCCAGCACCTTACACGTCACAGAACCCGACGCACCCGACAGCCGCAACCACGTGGCAGCATCTCACAAAGCCAGCAGGAGAAAGCCAAACGCGCCACTTCCGGAGACTCCTCCCACACGTAGACACAGAAAAGAAGGCACAAGGGCGACCAAAAGAGGGAAAAACAAGAGAAAGAAAGAGAAAGGAGGGGGGG
>WELA01006442.1:572062-584482 GCA_009602735.1 Mesotaenium endlicherianum
CCCCCCCCCCATCCCACCCACCCATCTGTGCGCCGACCAGAGCGCGCGTGCACGACGCAGTGCGTGCACGCAAGCGCGCGTGCGAATCTCTCTATATCTCCCTGCGGCGCTCGTCAGCGGCGAGCGCGAGGGGTGAGTGGTCGAGAAGCCCCGAGCCGCAAGCCTTCAGCCGTCAGCCACCAGCTGTCGGGCGTCGGGCACCAAGAGTCATCATGACCTAGCCGCGAGTCTGTTCTGAGCAAAGAGGAGGAGAGCAGAGGAGGACAAAAGAGGAAGGAGAAGGAAGAAGGCAGGGAGGAGGCGGAGGAGGAGGAGAAGGAGGAGGAGGAGGGGGCGCTTGCCTTGTCGTAGCCGCCCAGGGAGCTGACCACCGTCCACAGCCTGCCGCCCGCGCGCACCCGCCCAACCAGCAAGCGACATGTCAGCACGCCGCATGGCATTTCCCCCTGTTAGCTGACATTCGCGCGCCAGCACGCGGCTGAGCCTCCCTCCATGGGGCGAGCCGAGCGCTGCTTGTCCTACTGGGAGAGGAAGGCACACACGAACGTAAGAGGTGGACCCGTCCAGCGGCTGCCTGCTGTGCCAGCCGCCTGGCCCCAAGTCCCAGCCCGAGCCCAGGCCTCTGCTGGTGCAGCTGCTGCTGCTGCTGTGGCAGCCACTGGCCCAGCCGCCGCTGCTGCTGCTACTGCAGCCGCTGCTTCCCCTTGCAGCAGCCTGCTGCTGGAAGGTGCTGAAAGCCCTGCTGCCACCGCCGCCTCTGCTCTGCTTGCTGCTGCTGCAGCAGCAGCAGCAGCAGCAGCAGATGCAGATTTGCAGCGGCGCTGGCAAGCGCAGCCCAGCAGCTTGGGGGCAAACGAGCTGAACCATCTCCACTGAGGGGGGAGGGGAGAGAAGAAAGCCCCTTTGACAGAGCCAGGCATGCTGGGCAGCTTACGCAAGGGCCGCCCAGCAAGGCCAGCAGGTTGCCACTTGGCAGCTGGGTGGCGCTCGGCCGGCAACAGCCAGGCGGTACACGAGGCAACAGACAGCGGACAGGTGGAGAGCAAGATCACCCCCCACCTCAACCCCCCTGGGCATATGCCTCTCCCTCCCCCCCCCTCCCCCTCCCTCTCCCCCTCGCACTCCCTCCCACTTTCTCCCTCTCCTGCTCTTCTTCCTGCTGCCTGTGTTCCCGCCATCCCCCTTCCCCTTTATCTGCTTGCCTCTGTCCCCCGCTCCCTCTCACCCCCCTTTCTCTGCCTCCCTCCCTGTCACTATCGTATGCACGCACGCAAGCATGCAGGCGCGCACGCACACGCACGCGCAGACACACGCACATGCACGCACGCATGCACACACACACGGGCGCGCACGTGCACGCACAAGAAGCAGCCATGGGTCCTGCATGGAGGGCAACCTCGGAGGGATGCCCTCGGCACCGCATGTCCCTCTCTATCTTTCTCTCTCCCTGCCTCTCTCGCTCTCTCTGTCTTGCTCTCCGCCCCTCTTCGTTTCTGGCTATCTCTTTCTTCCTCTCTACCTCCCCCCCTCCCTCCCTTCCTCCCTCTCTACCTCTCCCCATCTCTCCCACCCCCTCTACCCCTCACTCCCCTTCCCAACACTCTCGCTCTTCCTGTCTCTCTCTCAACCTCCTGCTCTCTCTCCTTACCTTTCTCCCCTCAACCTCTTCCTTCTCTTCAACTACCCTTCCTACCTCCCACTCTACCTCTCCCCCTCTCTCACCATACCTCTCTCTCCCTCCCTACCCTCTTCTTTCTTCTCGCCCCTATCCCTCCCTACCCCTCTCTCCCTACCTTTACCTCCTTCCCAGTCTCCCCCTACCTCTCTCTCCCCCTCTCCCTCTCCCTCATCCTCTTCCTCTCTACCTCATCCTTCTCGCCCTCGTAGTCTTTTTCCTTACCTCCCTCTCCCTGTTCCGCTCTCTCCCTACCTCTCTCTTTCCCCCCACCTCTCGCTTCGTGGTCCTCCCCACCTCTCCCTCTCCATCTCCTTCCTCTCCCCTTTCTGACTCTTCCCCTGGTAACCTCCGACCATCCCTACCTCTTTCTCCACTCTACCCTCCTCCCCCCTGTGCGTCGCCCTCTTCTTGCCCCTCTCTCTCTACCTCTCTCCCAACACGAGTCTCCCGAACCTCTCTCTCCCCCCGGCTTCCCCTCAAACTTTCTCTCTCTCTCCCTCCCCCCCTCCCCCTACCTCTCTGCTCTCCTTTCCTCATCTTCCTCTCTCTCCCTGCCTCCTCCCTGCCTCCCTGCCTCCCTCCCTCATCTCAAGAGCCATGCGTTCGCGCGAGAGCCCTCCCGCTCATTCCTCTGGAGACTGCCAGCCTGGCGGCAGTGCAGGCTGCCACCTGGATTGGACGCACAGAGGCCAGACTCTCCTCTTCCAGGCTGGCACCCTCTTCGCACCTGAGTACGTGCGATCACCACCGCGTATGGCGGCACCTGTGGGACTGACACTTGGAGAGGGTGAGTCAGGCAGCACTCAGATGTGCCCTCTCTCCCCCACCCCCCCCCAACCCCCATTTCCTCCTCAACCTCCTCCTCCTCCTCTTGCACCCCCTCCTCCATCTCCTCCTCCGCCCGTCCTTCCAAACAGAGGCTCTGCACACACCGCCTGGCTGCCGCCCGCCGGCTGCTTCCTGGCAGGGGGACAGACAGGCAGGCTGCCAATGCCTACAGGCAGCTCGAATGCCAAGAAGAACCGGAGAAGGACTAGAAAGGGACCAGAAAAGGAGCGGGAGTATGTGGCGGGCAGGCGTGGCACCGCGTGGCTTGTTCCTGCGCGGCTATGAGTACTGCGCGGGCAGTGTGACAGGTGGCAAGTGGCAGGCAGCAGGAGCGGAAAGGCTGCCTTGAGCCTACGACCTGCCGCCAGGTGGCAGGCACTGTGCTGGCAGGTGCTGTCGCGAGCTAGGCCGCTCTGAGAAGGCTTTCAGACGTCAGGCGACAGCCGAGTGGCAAGAGTTTATGAGGCTGGAGATAGGACAGCGACAGATGGCGGCTTCTTGGGAGGTGCGACGACACACGGGAGCAGCGCTCGGGGAAGAGCTGACACATGGCACCCTCATGGCAGCTCTTGAAGAAAGGGTGACACATGGCAGCCCTGGAAAGAAAGCAGAGAGGGCCTGACCCGCGCAAAGAGCAGAGACAGACAGGTGGTCCCCCCCAGCAAGCGCCAGCATTCCCGAGCCTGAAGCCCCAGCAGGTGCGAACGCCACCTGCCACTGCCTTCATCTGGGGGAAGGAGCAAGCCTCAGAGCCTCTAAGCCTCATGGGGAGCCTTGAAGGATGACCCTGTTCGCACCCTGAGAGGTTGGGTACTGGACAGAGATGGAGCCCTGAAGACTGACTTCGTTCGCACTAGGGGAGTTGGGGTACTAGACCAAGGGAGCCTTGAAGGATGATGACCCTGTTCAGACAGCGGGAGGTGGGGTACCAAGCCAAGGGGGCCTTGAAGGATGACCTCTGTGACCCCGTTCACACCATAGAAAAGGTGGGGTACTCGACAGAGACTGTGCAAGCGACAGAGCGCAAGGCAAAGAACGTGAAGGTAGAGCTGAGGGGGGTAGGGGCAGGGGCAGGGGCAGGAGGAGGGGCGGAGGGCGGGGAGGCAGGTGGGCAGCCTGTCAGCCTGGCGCCAGCTACTCACTTGAAGAGGTCCACCTCAGCCTTGTAGAACGTGGGAACCTTGAACTCCATGTTGCGAACCTGGAAAAACTCCTGGAGCTCTGTCATGAACGACTCCCGGTCCTGGGGAAGTTTCGTCTGCCCCGGGGGAGGACTTGCCTCCTGCCGGTTCGAGCCGTCCTCTTGATCTTCCTCATCGTCCTCCTCTCCCTCCTCCTCCTCCTCGTCGTCGTCGTCGTCCTCGCCCTGCTGCTCCTCCTCCACCTCCTCTCCCTGCTTCTGCTGCAGCTGTCGGTCAGCTGCCACTCGAAGCTGCTTCTCCTCCGCGACAGGCTTAGCGCTGCGCGCTACGTCTTCCTCTCCCTCTTTCTTCTCCTCCCTTTCTTGCTCTTCTCCTAGCTCCTTTGCCTTCTCCACTGCACAGCTGTCCGTGACGTTTCCACTCTCCTTCTGTACTTCGCTCACCTGCTGCTGGACCGGCGCCGCGATGCTAGAGTCTATCGTAGCTTCGTTAAGCTCACCAAGAAGGGCGGAAGCTTCCTCAACCTTCTGCACTACAGTCTCCGTCTCCAGCACCTTGTCGTCCATTATCCCTCTTTCAGCCTCTCATAAGTTAGCGAAAGGGCAGTGGGCCTCAAGAAAGATTCAAAAGACGAGAGTGCACTACAGTGAAGGAGTTGTCGCGAGGAAGGAGGACAGGTCCCAGCTAGGGGGTTCAGAACGCCATGGCGAGCGGGAGCACGATGGATATATATTAAACAAAGGAGGTTTGACGAAAGTCCTGTGAGAACGCGAGCGTCCTCTGAAGCTTATTCACTGCGCGAGCCGGTCCTCGTTGCTAGACCCGGCTATAGTAGAGGTAGACCTCGCACGAGCGTGGATTCTCTCGAGTCTAGCTTGCTGCAGCTCGCTGCTATCTCAAGTTTCAACTGCGATGGCTCAAACCCAGGTAGCCCCGGTCGCATTATATATCGTTCACACCAGTTCAGACGGGCCCGAGCTCATTCAGATTTGTGGAACTTGCCTGGCTCGACATTTGCACGTGTTTCAGCTTATCCAAAACGGTTTTCCTGCTTGTTCCTGCTACCGTACTGGCCACCATGGGCCACCACCACGCATCGACCTGCGCAGCGAGCTGACTCGGTCCGGAAAGGTGCGATCAGACCAGATCGGACCCCAAGGATGAGAATTGATGGGAAGTATCTATGCATCGTCGGCACCTAGATATAGTGCTCCCAACTGCAATTAAATGCCGTGATATAACCTTAATGCCGAAACATACTTCGGCGTAAGGCAGCCCTCCAATGTTCCACCCCGCAAATCTAACATCGATGCTTCTCATTGTGCCATTGTCGCGCTAAATGCACAGCCCCGCCGGATTATCCGCGTTTGAGAGGACCAAATTACATCTCGTGACATCGGACGGTCGTCACGCATCGGGGGGCGAGATGGAGGCACACGGCCTTTTTAGTGGCTAATCTGGGCCAGTTCGACTATTCAAGATACTGTTTTTCTCAGAATCGCGACGTCTGGAAGTAGAAACTTGCTAATATCAACCGGACCGGTTGTTATTTTGGCTCGGCAGTTAGGATGCATTGATGGCAGGTCATACCGACTGCCAGTGCGCGTCAGGTCTAGCGTCGGACTGTGGCGCACGAACTCCTTTCATTTTACCTGCTGCCTGGACCCAGGTCCCAGGATTCGCGTAATTTCGATTTTATTTGCTTTTTGGATGTTTTAAAATCATGTTAAATCGTAAATTATGTCGAATCAAATCCTGGTCATTGGGAGCGGGTGTCACGTAAAATCCCAAAATTTCCAATTTTCCTTTTAAATTTGTCAAGAGGATGTTATTACGCCATTAAAAAAATTCTACCAAATTTTGTAGGATGTTCTCGAAACCCTGACCGTCGCCCAGAGCAGGCCAGAGGATGTTTCCAAAATTTTCCGAAATTCGCGAATTTTGTCGAATCGAGGAACCTGCCTGGACCTGGCCGATTGTGGCCCAATAGCTCACCTTTGACCTCGATCAGCTTCATTGTAAAAAAAGAAATACATTTGATCAACTACTTTATTCCCTCTATCTTTCTCGGCTATCAAGCCGCTTGATAGCTAGGTCGATAGGCAACATGATACACCTATCATGTTAACATTACGATGAAGCCTTTTGGGACGTGTCGTACCGTCAAGCTCAAAAAACATGACAAGTATATATCTTGTCGGCATGAAATCTTACTCCACATGGACAAGACGTGATTAAGCCACCTATTTCCGATTCAAAATTTTAATCGACATCTGTCTTCTTAAAATGTGGGACACGTCGCGTGCTTGATGAAATTTGTCGATTGTCGTGTTGGATCAAAATTTCAAGCCAATCTATGCACATTATATATTGTTTAGTACCGCCACCATGTATCCTATTCCTAACTAGGACCAATTGTCGACTAGATGGTTACCTTCATACACTTCAGATTCTTCAAGCACGAGCAATACTTATTCATATAGACTTTGCACCCTTTTTCAATTACGAGCAACACCAAGTTGAACCTCAAAAGTTTCACGCCGAGAACTTGAAGTACGTAGTCATTCTTAGGAGAAGTCCACTAATAAGTTGCATCTTTTATTATTTGCTTCAACTCTCGTGCAGGCACCAACCTTATGTTGCTTGCTATGGAAAAATTGAGTGATCCTGCTCTAGGTATAAAAGCACAACTGCTTGATTGTATGGTCTTCATACATTACATATCGTATGACCAAATAGGAGGCCAACGAACTTCAAACTCAAAATAAAAAGCAATCCGTCAGTGGACAATCCACAATATTTTGCAACACGCCGGTGCAGTGTTTTCAGGTTGTAAACAAGCTGTGTAAATAAGATAAGACTGTATTGAGCAATAGTGACCTTGTCGAAGACAAAAAATAAAGGTCGCTAGTTGAGATGGTAGATTTTGATATTTTAGGCTCAAGGTGTTGAATATCGGATATCGACATTTTAAGGTAAATTGAGGTTCAAAAGTGAACATGCGTACATTTTCTCCCAACTCACATAGGCACACATGACAAGTTTTTATGGAAGTATAAATGAGTTTTAGTAATATATAGCAAAGGTATATATTTCCAAACAATGTTCATTTTTTTAATTATTATACTCTCATATAGCATATCCCAAAGTTATACACCTTATTGCTAAAGAGCAAAACTTGTGGTCTCTAAATGCCCTCCCGCCCACATTTGCAAAGTTCATTACCATTTTCATGCACCATAATGTTACCTAAAGGAATAGCGTTTATTGATCTTTGGGGACCCCTGAGTGGACAACCCTAGATAAATATCAACTAGTAACTCTATCAAAATTAATGCATATTGTTTTGTCCTCACTGGCCTATAGTTATTTTTGGCATTGCAAACCTTATGGACATAAGTCATATACTTGCATAGATTGCATATTGCTACTTAGCATATAGTCATATAGAGATTGAAAGGAAGTATATTTGTAGACAAGGTAGCTAGAGTATACCCCTCTTTGACGATACATTAATCAAATGTATGTACGACTCCCCTTTTTCATTCTATGATACAAGACGTCACCCTTGTCTCTTTTCGACAACAATTTATTATTGTTCTTTGTTGATTTTTTCCAAACGGAATATGAACTAGAAGTGAATGGAAGTGGGGGGGTTGAGCTGGGGGTGAGTGGGGGCGAGGGTTAAAGTGATGGTGGTTGAGGCTGGTCAACGGCAGCTTATCCAACACTGATTACGTGTCACAGTCGGCGACGACGAAGCTGACGAGGCATCGGGCCTTCTCCGGCCTGCACCAGCGCACTCAAGCTTGCTCCAGCCTGCTCCATCTGCTCAAACTGGCTCCGAGCCACTCCGAGCCCCGAGCCCTACTTGGGTCCCAACTGGTCTCAACTAGCTCCCCACTGGTCCCCACATTGAAACAGGAGCCTTCATGACCGGCAAAGCCAGGTGGAATCTGAAATGTAGTTCACATCGTTCATGAAAAAAGGTTTTTTCTTTCGAATTACATTTTCGTAGCTATTGATTTCCTAAAGAAAACAACCTCAATGAATGGAGATACAAAGTCATAGTCCGACTATAAGCATATATCTTTCACGGTCTGAATACAATGCAAGGATTCTTTGACGCACATTGCTGAAAGCTTCAAGTTCCGCAAAGTCACTTTCATGTGGGATTTAGTGCAGATGCGGGACCACAGTTGACTATTAGCGTCGGCATCCTAGTCACGCATGGATGCATTGCAATTCTCGGCAATGCTCGGCAACAGCTTGGCAATGCTGTGTACTTTTTGCCCTGCCTAATCAGCAGTGCAAAAATACACCAGGATGCACCAGCTTGGAGGCATGGGAACTCTACAGGACTGTACAGGAACCCTACGAGCCCTAAGCCAACTGGTGTGAGCATGTGCAACCACTCCGCCAAGCTCTCTCGGTTCTTATTTAGAGTTCCTGCTGCCTGTATCAACACGGAAGTATCAGACGACCCTCCACACGAGGTATACTCCGAAACTCAACTGTGAACGCGCGGTTATTTTCTCTTTATTGACTTTGGCCGAAAGAAAACCTTAAACGCTAGCTAATCAGTTATCAGCTGAGAGATAGGCGGCCTTTTCGTATCGTGAAACAAGGGAAGTAGAGTCATAACATGGACTCTCGTCAAGTTGACCGACTGGCTCACTTGGCAGAGCATTTGAAGCCGACAAGAAGGATGTCCATTGCAGCTGCCAGAGAAAGTATGGAGGGATTATCTGTGGAGTGTACAGGAGGGGGCTCATCGAGTATCTGGGACCAAGTTCAGCAAGCTCCTGAGGACCCCATTCTTGGCGTGAGCATAAGCCTTCCTTTTTCTTCGTTTTATGGTATTTAGTGAGCTGGCTTGAGACTGCTTCTGTTGAATCTTTGTCTTGCTTAGGTGTTATTCAGAAGCAGGGAGCAACTCCGCTGAAAAATGTGTGAGATTTATTATGGCCAAGGGTTGCGGCATCTGCAGAGTGTGGTCTAACATGTGTAAAAAAGGCATTGGCAACATATACTGTGTGCTCAAAATACTACCAATATATGGGACGTCTGTCCTTCTGCAGCTGCATCAGATGGGTTAGGTGCACATTGGGTTGCTTTATTTCTGTGGCCATTTGAAGAGAGACACACATATTTGTTCCTCTTAGTACATAGTGGAAATGATAGACATTGTATAAGGCGACAATTGGTCTTTGCTTTAATACATTTTATAAGGAAATCTGTGTGGGGAGATTTGACTGCATATGGTCAGTACAAGTACAAAGGGAGTCTTGCAGTACGTATAGTAAAGGAAACGTGAGCTCAAAAGGGTTCTCTTTGGACTCATGGGTTCCTAATTGCGAAACTGATGCTGTATGTAGAGAGATGTATTGGCCTAATGAGTTACTGGACCGAGTTGCATGGTTCTGACCACTCACTGAAAGATTTTGGCTTGCTTTGCGAACCTGCCTGCCATATTGTACATGATCACTTATGGGTTCAGAGCTGGCGGTCTTAAATCTTCACTGTATTTTGATTTTCTCTGTACCACTGAAAGGGTACTCTTAGCATGTATGTTCTTATGGTTTTGCAGGTCACAGTTGCCTTCCAGAAAGATCCTAGCCCGCAGAAAGTCAACCTTGGTGTGGGGGCTTACAGGACAGAGGTAAACCTCCTCTTATACACTACATTCTTCACCAGGTCGGAGAAACTACGTGCTGACCTCAGCAGTCAAAGATTGTACATGCTGATCTCAGCAAAACAACCTACATGCTGACACCCCACAGCCCTGGTCAAGTCCGGGTCTACCCCTAAACATGGAGGTGGATAAGAGGCTGGAGATATTCATTTTTCTCTGCTCGTTGCATAGAAGGTGGTAAGTGTAGCATACTGGAAGCAGGAGTGCATGCAGCAGGGTGCCAGCAACATTTCTTCATGTTACAGCAACATTTGCAGATCTGGTGTTTTTTGTTCGCTATCAGATGCATGGAGCTTATCGAGCTTGGAGCTCTTTCGAGCTTTTTCCTTGGCCGTCAATAGGCTCGAGATTGGAAACTTGTTTAGTAGACCTTGAATTGATCGCAAGGTACGGAGAAGCGCTTACGGGCGTAAACAGCTCTTGTGGATCTAATCCAATCCTTTTATGGCGTTGCTTTACATGGTGTTCTCTGGCAAGTGTGTCTGGATCAGAACCAATGATGGAGCAGTTTTAAGAGGTGTGTTTTGACCGGTGCTTCAGACTGTTAGCGGGGATGCCGGAGTGGTTTCAGGAGGTGTTGTGTCCTGAGCGGTGCTTTGCGGTGCTGGTGGGGTTGCAGGAGGGGAAGCCCCTGGTGCTGCAAGTGGTGCATCGCGCCGAGGAGCTTCTCATTGCTGACAAGTGGGATATCCTGACATCATGATGTTCCCTTCTTCTCTGCTTGAAAACCATTGCTCCTTGAAAACTTGAGGGCTCCTTTGAATTCAACTCTGAGCGAGCGTTTTTCAAAGCTGAAGGTGATCAAGTGACAGAAGCAATTTGAAGCAGCTGCTTGCACAGCCGCTCTCAGTTGCACCATATGTGGCGCACAGAATCAACAGGTGGTTGTCGGGCGTTGCAGGCGGTATTTGTTAAAACAGGCGACGGTTGTGGGCGAAATTAACATGGCGGCACGGCTCGCTGTGTGCTTCTGCATCGCAAGCGGATGTCATTGCAAGCGGATGGTTGCAGTGCTCGCATTCGTCTTCGCCTTCGTGTTCCTCGTCCGCAGAGCTTCTACCGCTGCGCCCTCGTAGAACTTGCACAGCCACCACTGCGCACTTGTAGAGCTAGCAGTGCTAGCAGGGGACTGGGCCCAGGTTGTCGAGGGCCATGACTCCAACCCAGTCTCCAGTCCCCAGTGTCCAGTCTCCAGTCTCCAGTCTGTGCGAGTCTGTGCGACTCAGTTTCGTCTGCCCTGCGCAAAACGTATGGTGCATGCTGCAGGAGCCGCAACCACGAGTACCTCGGCATCACGGGCCTGCCCCAGTTTAATAAGCTCAGCGCCCAGCTCATCCTTGGAGCTGACAGGTGGCCGCCCCACCTCTGCTTCCCCCTGCTCGCTCTGTTCCCTCTCCTCCTCCTCCTCCTCCTTCTCCTCGAACCGTGCTCCCTCCTGCGCTCTCGGCACGTCTGCTGTGGGCCATTTGGGGTGGCGTGTTTTTTTGGTGTTAGCAGGCAGGGGTTTATGGACGGTTGTGATATCCTCCTGTGTAGGCTTCCCGAGGCCCTTTCTCTCTCTGCTTCTCTGCTTTTCAGGTGCATGGCTTTCTCCTCCTGCCAATAAGTATGCTCCTCTTGCCTGAGGAGCCGGGGTTGGAGGGGGGAGAGCCGACGGAAGTGTAACACATGCAACACCAGTCTACTTGTGTTGTTTTTGGGCGGTTGTACCGGGGAGGTCAAAGCCAAGGATGGCCCATGTGTTTCCTGGAGTATGTGGGCTGTTGAAGGGAGGTGGGGAGCATTAAGGACTTCACGGAGAAGAACAAGTTGGAAGCGTGCTGAAAGTCTGTCGCCTGTTGCCTGCTCTATGCTGGGCAGTGTAAGGGGGGGTGAAGGGCGAGGGGAGTGGAAGGGGGGGGGTCTTGGAGGTGACACGCACAGATACCAGAATGGGTGTGCATCCATGCAGGTGAAGATAGAAATGGTGCTGGGGTTGGAGCAGGAGTCTGCACCAATCTCTAAAAGATTAAGAATTAATAACGGAGACATGGCTGTAATTTGTATGCATGTGTATTGCGAGGGTTTAGCTCTGAGCCATCACTGCCCGTCAACTTTGGCTCTCGAGGGCGCAATGGGAACGTCCTACAATAGTAGGGCCAGCCCCGTCGTACGCGGGGCTGATGTTCACCTTGTGGGCCATGCAATTTTTCTGACCATAAGAAAGACTTCTGAATGTCACTATTTATGGACATACTTCGGAGATGTGTCTGGCGCGCGCGCGCTCCTAGCGCTAGCGCGAGCCTGGCATCCTGACCCTGGCATCCCGAGCTTCCGAAGTTCTGAGCGTCCCTGCTGGTGTTTGATCCGCTCTTGCAGCCCGGCGATACAGGAGAGGCGCATCACGACGGTGCAGTGCCTGTCCGGCACGGGCTCGCTGCGAGTGGGCGCCGAGTTCCTCGGGATTCACTACCGCCAGCCCGGTCAGGTGCGTGTGCACACTCTCTCTCTCTCTCTCTCTCTCTCTCTCTCTCTCTCTCTCTCTCTCCCTGTGTGTGTGAGGGAGTGAGACCACAGCGTAGTCTGCAGTGGTGCGTACATATGTTTCTTGTCTCCATCTATGTGACAAACTACGCAGGTGTAGGCGAGATTCTGATGTTGGGTGTATAAGCACACACGCATGGAGAGTTAGGTGTCTGAATTGGGTTTGGGGGAATGAGGAGAGGCAGGGGCGGAGCGAGAGACTGACACACCACTTCGAACTCTCCTGAGAGGCTATGGGCGATGAAGGGACGGAGCACGCGCAGCATACCAACGGGATGGGCTGGAGGGTAATTTGCAATGCATGAAAAACTGGGATGGGACTGAGGGCATTTCGCATCTGGCGCACTGACGGAGGCACGTGGATGACGATGGTGGTGGCAATGATCCGTTCTCATCCGTCCGTGGCAGAACTGTGTGGTGTACGTGCCCAACCCGACGTGGGGCAACCACAACAAGATCTTCCCCAAGGGGGGGGTGCCCGTGAAGTCGTACCGCTACTACCACCCCGGCACCCGCGGCCTCGACTTTGACGGTACGTCAGCCCCCCCCCCCCC
>WELA01006442.1:588454-643743 GCA_009602735.1 Mesotaenium endlicherianum
GGGGGGGGGGGGGGTGAGGGGGGTTTGACGTGCTTGCTACAGGCACACCGGGCGACTGGAGCCACATCCTGAAGCAGATCGGCATGTTCACGTTCACCGGGCTCAATAAGGACCAGGTACCCCGCCTGCGCCCCGTCCTGCGCTGCCCTTCTCTGCCCTGCCTTTCCCTATTTTGTGCATCTTCTCTCCGGCTTGCTCCACTCTTTGGGACCCTCCAGGCTCTGCCAGTTGCAGCATTGCCACGTGACGTGCAGTTGTGAGGGAGAAGCGTGACACTGATGCAAAGGGCGCTTGCGTGCATGTGTTTGTCTGTATGCCAGGTGGCGTTCATGACCAAGGAGTTCCACATCTACATGACGTCCGACGGGTGAGTGTGGCGCCGGCCCCTCTTGTTTCGCGTCCGTGTAGAGTAGTCTAGATTAGTCAATAATAATTTGGCTTTTCGGAGGAGTCACACGCGCGCAGGGGGGGCGGGGGGGGGGGCAGAGGGCACCTGCAGGTGCTTCTTTTCTCAGAACTTATTCACAAAGAGCAAGGTTGCCTGACAGCATATCTGGCCACGTTGTGACTGTTGGCGGCATGGATGAGGGGGGCATGCAGGCGTATCTCCATGGCGGGATTGAGCTCGCGAACCGTGCCGCATTTGGCGGATGCCATTCATGCAGCCGTCACCTGCGGCAGCCGTTAAGCTGTACTTGCTCTCAGCTCAGCTCTGGAGAGATCAGAAGCGTGCGGGGCTGCCTCCTAGTGCATTCTGCAGACAAGATGCTCGTGCAATTGAGAAGTGTTATATTATACGCTCTACTTGAGTGTGTACTTTTTTGTTGTGCTATAAGACTTCAGCTTGGTGGGTCACCATGGGAGCGCGGCTCAGCAAGCTGCATACAAGGGGGTTAACTTCGAGCCGTTTTGCGATAGCAACCTTTGTCACCTATTTCTGGCTATGACCTCATGCGCATATACAGCAAGAACAAAGTCAGATGTAGGTTATGTCAATTTTACTACCTGTATATTCGTTTTAGAAAAACAGTAGTATGACAATTCCATTGTCCTTCATTGACTATTCAAGAAGTCATTGTTATCACTATATTCATTAATTGCATGGATCCACAAGACTAAGTTGTTGAAGGATGAATAGAATATTGAGGCAATCAGTTTGGGATGCGGTGGATTGGAGTTGCATGGCACATCAAACTGAGGACCGCAACATATGTAGTGTGTTATTTAGTCCAAACATTTGAAAGCATGTCATGATCTATAAGCTAATTTGCCCTTGAGTGAAATTGACAAGACCGTCCTGAACAAGCGACAGTTATGGTAAATCTTGTTAGTCATGGGTGGTATTTGTCATATATTGTTTTAACTAGTCTTTGGAAGTAGTTTCACCTTGTTTGGACCCATGTTGACCTTTTGTGCGCCACTTTGGCCAATTTTTTGAAGGGCAAGCTTTGTTCCATCTTAGAGTTGAAATCTTGTTAACCTATTAAGTGGACCACAACTAGTCTCGTAGCATCCTCCTTATTGTCCATGAAGTTCTAGCTACTCGATGTACACTACCTCTTTTGATTGCTATGGGAACTACCACCAAAATTTTATGCTTATGTAAATTACCACACAGCTACAGTTGTCCAAATCAACTAAATTCTCACAAGAGGGAGTCAAAGGCTTCAAATATCGCTGCTTTGTATGTTAACTTATGATGCTTCTTTCATTAGAATATAATGTGATGCTTTAGTTTGGCCTTAAACAATTAGCTACAATCAATGTAGAGGCATTCTAAGCTCACTCTCTTGCAAATATTCAAGGTAAATTGCCTCTATCAAGTATTCTTTCAAAATTTGCCATTGTAGCCCGCTAAGGAAATTGTGTAAGTTGCCAACTGAAGTACAAGTCGAAGATTTCATAAAATGTCGCAAACTGAGGTTTGACAAGTGTTCAAATTTCACCAATTTCATACATGTGTTTCATCGACAAACGAAACCCTTGTAAAGCCTTCTCTTTGCAAAGAAGGCTTTATTGCAGCAAGAAGGCAGCTGCTACACATAGGCGCGTAGACATTACATGCCGAGACATAATAACACAATCTATGCCGGGCATACAGCATTGTTTGATTGAAATTCATAGATCCGCTACCAAAAGAGACGTAAAAGTGTTCGCACAGTTGTGAGCAATGACGGAGAGAGGAGAGGGGAGCCAGGGAGGCCCGAGCGGGCTATAAAACGATGGCGAGCAGCTTAACGTAGAGCATCGTCACTCATCCGATAGACAGAGCATAGCGAGCCAACTAACTGCTGACGAGCTCGCTAGGTTACATGCGAGATTTCTTAGCGAGTATGAGAACGAGCAGGCCGAGTTGAGCAAGGCTGACGCGGCTGAGCTCAAAGCTGCGCAGCAAGCTACTGCACTCCAAATGGGCAAGCTGCAAGCAGCCGAGAGCAAACTAGCGCAAATCATGGTAGCGCGAGCTCACTAGCCAGATTTAAGGTCAATGGTAAACACAAAATCGTCGACCTGCACAACATCAACTAGCTTGTGTAGCCCCTCATACTTGAATTTTACGCAAAGCTTTGTTCACGTGGCACAGGTCGTGGATCAACCTTAGCTTTTTCCCCTCGATAACGTTCAATCACCCTCACGGTGACATGGGGCAAATTTCATCGACAATCTGAAATTGAAATATATACGAGTCGGATCGGCCGCCAGGCGTCGACGGAAAATTTGAGCGAATGGAAATCCAGATTTTACTGTTCTATTAATTTCCTCACGTCCGTTTTGGCCAAATCCTGGAGGATTTGTATCTGACAACAGCCGGTTACACTTTCATGTCCGTCGTTGCTGGTGTACCTTAGTCAAGCTTCACGAGTTGAATCGGTCCGGCGGGCGCCAAATGGAGTGCCGTCGGGGACCCTCAGTTCTGGCGTATTCTGACAGCTCGTCAATCATGTCAACATCACGTCGTCCCCGCTGGTACTTTATTTGTTATTGCCTCACATGTTCTATCCGCGTGCACGTGAGCACAACCCCATCTGGCCTTGCCCGTTGTGTCCACATCCAAGTTTGCTCGCGATGTTTTGTCCTTGTCTCCAGCGAATGGTACACATCTGACATGCTTTGAATTTGTTTCCACCGTGCACAGTGCGGAAATAGTTTGCCGATAGCTGGTCACATGTCGACTTCAAACCTCTCTATGCAATATCACTCTTACCCACAATGACTACATTGCAAGACCAACCAGATGGGCTTGCTTTTGGAACTAGGAGGAATGATTGCAGTTGCCGCCAACGCGGCAGCTTTTCAGTGACTGTGCAGCTGGAGAATTCAATTCAACTAGTTGATTTGTATTTCATTCAGCCACAACGAAGTAGAACTTCATTCACTTACCAGCTGCAGAGTTCCATTTCACTTGTTGAGAAGTATTTCCTTCAGCCACAACGAAGTGAGAGTTTATTTGGACCATCATGTATAAAAATATTTTGGCTTGTGCAAAGAACATTTATTTCTGGAAGTCCTTGCATATTTATGTACCTTGTGATGCAGAATAGTGTCATACTGCAGGGCTGCAGCAATTTGTATTTTGAGAGCAGAGAAATAGTTTCATAATTCGGTTCATACACATATATGAACCTCGTGCCATATCAGCAGCCTGTCATTCAAAATGCCTCAGGAGCATTTTGATCGCATAAGATGTATTGAATATCCATTTCTCTTCATTAGAATGGAAGTGTGCTTCCAACACACTGGGTGATAAATAAAGCAATGCCTCTAAATTGAGTGAGCCTACCTAGCTACCTGCTGTCCACCATTCCAAGCTCCTTGCGTAGAATCTATCTGTATCCTACTATTTACCTACCACTCATCATAATATTTATTTACGAGGCCAACACAGCTTGTTTTGTCACTGTTGGACGTCAAAAAGTTGTTTGCTCGCATCCTGTTCTATTTCTTTTTCTTTACAAGCTCCTTCTGAGCTTAACTCCCAAAGTGGTCAGTGTGGCACCCCCGCGCTTGTTACTTTTGCCTGCAATTTACACAAGCAAACGCTTCATCAGTAGCATGGCCCAACTCGAGGTACAAAGTCCATTTAGCCAAGAGAGTGGGTTTTCATTTCTCACCTGAAAAAGGCTTGTTGGATATCTGCAAAGGTTCCTCAACTTCTCCCACCGCCCCCACTTGCTGTGTAGTAGAGTGTACACCCGCACAAAAGACAAATGCAGGAGTGTTAATGAAGCTGTCAGCAAGCACACCTTCCATCAAAATTGGACCCGAATTACCATGCCTGGCCCGAGAGTAGATGGTACTTACAGGCTTCATAAAGGCCATGATCAGCAATTCCATGGACGTCAGTATTTGTGGCATGTCGTCGACCTTTGCACCGTTTCTTATCAAGGTCTTCCAGGGTGTCGTATAAGTGATCAGATGCCTGGCCATCTCTTCCCTCTTTGCATCAGATAACTCTGTTTGAGCTTCGCTGAGCGCGTACTCTTGAAGCTTCAACAGCGCACTGATCTTTGGGGCGATCAGCGCCCTGTTGTTCCTCCACTTAGTAGTCAACAACTGCAAGCTCGAAGCAAACAAGCTGCGATGAGAAGGATGAGATAGTAATAGGCTTAGGTGCATTCACAGAAATGAATCGCTTGGAAGGATGGGTTCCTCATTAGTTTGAAAGGATGACACTCACATCCTGGATCTCCTTGTGTAGCTGCGCTCCTACCGGATGCTGCTTCAACCACATAGCAGGGTTTGGAATGAGACGCTTCTTTCCCGCCGTCTAATCGTCCACTACCTTGGTTGTTCTCTCGTCTCTTAGTACCATCATCCTTTGGATGACCTCCACTGCCTGAAGATCTATAGCGTTTTTGTTGAGCTCGATGTCCACCCATGCACATGTGCTGGTCCGCTTTAGTTTGAATACTTTCGCACAGCTGTCCGCCTGCACAAATCAAAAGAAAATTAGGAATTCGTGACCACCACTGTGGAAACTCAAATCTGACCTAACAGAGCAAAATCAAAACATTGCAGACTTACCAGATTGTTTTTCTCAGGCCCAGGAGGTGTCCTGGGAGGCCTCTTTGGGGCCCCACTTCCGTGGTTGATATCCTTTGAATTATTAAAAATAGCAGTGCACATGTGTATCATTTTCTTGTAATTCCTATCAATTTTTGCATTAATAACCTTGAGCCGACCCGACATTGGAATTTCTTCATCGTCTGTAGTAACCTCGTCATCTGCAACTATATTTCTTAAGACGCCCAGCACGATGTCATTCTTGCTCTGCTCAGGCAGCGGCGATGTCGACTCTGGTGTTCCCTCCGATGTTCCCTCATCCTCCTCAGGAGTACTGCTAGTGGTAATGACCGATTCGGGCCTCGTCGATGGCCCCACATAGGTGCAAACAGTGTTGGTCTTCAAGTCTTTGTGAAGAAAGTGAACACTCTTGCCTAAGTTGATAGCCCGAACCAACATATGCTGATCCTTAATGCTCATCTTGGGGTGAGTCTTTCTCCTCTTCTTCAAACTACCTTCCTCTTTCACTGGCCGCTGGTATTTGTGGCCGTATACCTCGATTAGTGATCTAACTACCTTTATTCGAGCCCGTTTCCTTGCTTCCCGAGGAGGTTGCGTTCTCCTTATACTACCCCCACGATCCATTGTCCTCCACCCGGGTTCATAAGTCGCCAATCATCCCTGACACGCCCTACATTTTGGCCAAAATAATGGAGGGAGAATTTTGAGATGGCGAACTTCAGAGGCAGTGTTCAACTTTCAAAACCTAATTTGTTACGTGTTAGGTGCAGTGACCTGTAGGCGCAAATACGAGTGGCACCTGGAAGGTGATGTAATTGCAAATTAAGAGAAGTAAAACTACAAATGAAATTGGCCAACAACCGGCTGTAACGCGCCAAAATGTTACATCATTTGGCGGTCATGCCTATGCCAATTACGGTATTTTGTAGTCCTTCTCTTTCGCGATGTAGGGCGTGTGCCCGACCCAATAATCCGGTCAATCAAAGTCTGGAGGTACACCGAGTCCATATTTCGCTCGCGCTTGGTTGGTTGTTGCACAGAGGTCGGACGTGGTTGAACGCCTCTTGTCACCTTCGACATCACATGCGACGTCCGATCACGTCCAATCGTCAAACCCGACCTCCTGTAACCTGGAAACAGGGTACGTGGTCTACGTGGACCACCGTGGACTGTGGTAAACCTTCAACCTCGTCCTTCGATACCCTCCCGAGCAAAAATGCACATGCAGAGCCATGTTGAGCCACGGCTTCATGCTAGGGGCTCATGTGATAATTCGTACAAGAGGCGCATCTTCAGTGCTCAATGTCTGTTCAATAACGTCCATTTTCGACGTGACGTCAACTCACAAAAGCTAAGCGATCACACGTGTCTCGAGCCGACCGTGAAGGAAACCAGCGAATGTGATTCGAGAGCACTGCATCCTTCACCAAAAATGTGCATGCCACATGGCGCATGGTGTGCATGCCTTGAGCTCAACGAGTGGCGAAGCTCATATGAAGACCTCCGCTCGAAGCTCGAAGCTTGAACACAAGCATTGTAAGATCATAGGTTTCCAAAGTGCATTTTTGAGTTTCATGAAAGTATGATTTGATTGTATAGTAGTGTAGAGTGTCGTGCCTAACATTGTCGATCCCTCGGCACGTGCGTAGCCTTCCAGCACGTGTGCCTTCGACCTGGTCGATGTGTCGGTGGCCCTCCTCACGTGTGGTCAAACATGGTCGATCGACCTTCGCACGTGTGTCGGTGACAAGCCTTACCAGGGTTAACCCATCCCTGGGCTCCTGAACTTGCACCATGCATGAAAGGGGCAGAGTGCCCTAGTGGAAGCGTAGTGACTCACGAGGAAAGGAACTAGTTGCAATCATACTAAAGAGTGCAGCGGCATCTCACTAGAAAAGCTTAGGAAAATTACTTGACATTTTGAGTGACAAGAAACTGCTCAAAAATGATGTAGGATGAAAGGCCTTGTCATTACAAACCCGTAGAAATTTACAGAAGTGAAAACTGATTAGAAACAAAGAAGTTATGCCTATTTATAATTTTCTGCCTAAGTGCTCCTCCCTTGGAGGAAGCTACGGATTTTCCTAAGTGTTCGTCAAATCGTCCCTTCCAGAATATTCGTGAGAAAGCCAGATCAGTCTAACCTGACGTGTCGGGCCGAATTGACGTCCACATACATGCATCGACATTACTAGAATATTCTATCTTAGACGCGCTAGGCTAAACCGAAACTTCTACGTAAATCGACCTAGTCGGCACTCCGCGTCAGCCGAACTTACGTGAAGGTTCGAGTTCATTCTAACGGGCCAGATCGCTCGACGCTGTCGGTCAATCCGACGGTCGCGCTCACCGCGAATTAAGGACAGTCGTCAACCGACCTCAAGACTAATCAAACTTCGGAAATCCATAACTCTCTCAATACTTGACCAAGTTTGATGAACTTTATATCAAAATGACCACAAAAATGCACTCTACACTACTATACAATCAAAACATACTTTCATGAAACTCAAAAATGCACTTTATAAACCTATGACCTTACATCATCCCCCTCCTCAAGATGCGACGTCCTCGACGCATATTGCAGATAACGTCTCAACTTACTCTTACAATAAGTCAAGTTGGCCTCTGGCTCCCAAGTGTTGTCGTCCGCATGGTAGCCCTTCTATTTGACCAGATACTCTTGAACAAGTCGTTGACCTCGCTTGACTCGTCGATCGCCGACAATTGCCTCCACTTTATACTCCAATACATCATCGATCTCGATTGGGGGTGGCGGTGTAGGTAGTCGACCTGGATGTCCTTTATTCGAGTCAACGTATGGCCGCAGACAACTGACATGGAACACGTCATGGATACGCCAGCCTGAAGGAAGCTCCAACTTGTAGGTCACTGGATTCACCTGCTTGAGCACTACAAAGGGACCTGTAAACCGTGCCCGCAGTTTCCTCTTGCCTGTGAAAGGTAGGTTCTCTGTTGACAAGAGTACTTTGTCCCCCACATGGAATGTCACTTCCCTCCGATGCTTGTTGGCATACTTGACCTGTTCCTCCTGTGCCTTCCGAATACACGTCTTCGCCATATCCCAAGTCTTGGCCATCTGCTCCATAAAAGCTTGTGTAGTAGGAACCTGAGTCTCCTTGGCCTTCTCCAACAAGATGTTCCCTGGATGATATACTTCTCTCCCATAAACCATAGCGAATGGTGACTGCTTGGTCGATCCCTGCATGCTGTTGTTGTAAGCAAACTCCAATGCTGGCAGCTTCCTGTCCCACTCTGAAGGGTCTTCCATAGTGAAACTCCTGAGCACCTCTTGCAGAATTCTGTTGAGCCTCTCACTCTGCCCATCTGTCTGAGGGTGATAGGAAGTGCTCATACTCAGCTTGGTCCCCATCAAAGTAAACAATGACCGCCAAAAGTTGCTAGTAAACCTTGGATCCCGATCTGAAAGAATCACCTTCGGCAACCCATGTAGCCTGAAAATATGATCAAAGAATAGTCGTGCCACATCTGCTGCCATACAAGTCTCCTTCATGGGAATGAAGTGAGCCATCTTGCTGAGTCTGTCAGACACAACCCATACTGCATCGTGCCCTTGACCACTCACTGGTAACGATGTGATGAAGTCCATAGCAATCTGCTCCCAAGGATACTCTGGAATAGGCAGGGGCTGCAATGTACCTCCCTTCTTTTGATTTGGTGTCTTGTTTCTCTGGCACGCATCGCAACTCCTGATCCACTCCTCGATGTCCTTGTCCATATTTCTCCAATAGCACTCCCGCTTCAGCACGCTTGCCGTCTTCTTGCTTCCGAAGTGTCCAGCATATAAGCAATCATGATGCTCCGCAAGTAGTAAGTCTCGTACCTCCTTGATGTCAGGTACCACCACTTTCTTGGAATCACCATAATACCATATGCCGTCCTCCTTCTGCATACTCGAGTTGGACTCAGCTGCTCCACCATCAGCAAACCCTGGGTCCTCCTCATAACCTCTTTGAAGCATCTCCTTGAAGTCCATACTCTCCTTGATGACCGAGACAGCTGCAAGGTCACACCTTCTGGATAAGGCATCTGCAGGGTTGATCTTCCCAGGTAAGTACTCAATCTTGTGGTCGAACTGTTGCAGAAATTCCATCCACCTTGCCTGTCTTGGTGTCAACGTTGGTTGCGTCATAAACTTCTCCAAGCTCTTGTGGTCGGTCTTGATGAACACCTTCCGACCGTCCACATAACATCGCCAAATCCTCAAAGCCTGGATAATAGCCAACATCTCTCGCTCGTGTGCTGCATAGTTNATAATAGCCAACATCTCCCGCTCGTGTGCTGCATAGTTTTGCTCAGCAGGGCTCAACTTCCTGCTCTCATATGCCACGGGCTGCGATCCTTTGCCCTGGTCCTGGAGAAGAATGGCTCCCACTGCAAAATTTGATGCGTCCGTGATGATGGTGAAAGGAAGCTCTGGACTTGCAATTGCCAACACGGGTGCCTGTGTCAACAGCTCCTTAATCTTCTTAAATGCTTGCTGCTCCTTGTCACCCCATAGCCACTTCTCCTGCTTCTTCAACATGTCCGTCAGCGGTGCACATACCTTGGCAAATCCTTCAATGAAACGTCAATAATAATTCGCCATGCCGAAAAAACTCCTGAGTTGATGAATATCAGCAGGTACCGGCCAATCTCTGACTGCTTGCACCTTCTTCTGCTCCACCTTGACTCCTTCAGCTCCCACTATGTGTCCAAGAAACTTGACCTCCTTGAGACAGAAGTCGCACTTGCTCATCTTCCCATATAACTCCTAATCTCTCAAGACCTCCAACACCTTCCTCAGATGCTCCACATGCTCTTCCAAGGTCTTCGAATAGTTCAGGATGTCGTCCAAAAATACCACCACAAACTGGTCCAAGTAGGGTCTGAAGATACTATTCATGAGTCCCATGAATGTAGCAGGTGCATTAGTCAATCCAAAAGGCATGACTGTGAACTCGAACAAACCATAGCGAGTTCTGAAAGCAGTCTTCTGAACGTCTCCTTCCGCAATCCGTACCTGGTGATAGCCACTCCTCAAATCGATCTTCGAGAAATACTTCGCCCCGACAAGCCTGTCAATCAACTCGTCCACTCGTGGAAGTGGGTACCTGTTCTTGATGGTGACCTTGTTGAGAGCCCAATAGTCGACACACATCCTCATAGTCCCATCCTTCTTCTTCACAAATAAGACTGGAGCTGCAAATGGAGACTCGCTCGGTCGGATGAATCCCTTCTCCAACAACTCTGTCAGCTGCTTCTTCAACTCATCCAACTCCGCAAATGATTGTCGATAGGCGGGTCTCACTGGTGGCTTGCTCCCTGGTTCCAACTCGATCTTGTGCCCCATAGCTCTCTGTGGAGGTAATCCTGCAGGTAGCTCCTCAGGAAATACGCACTTGAACTCCTCCAACAGCGCCTTAATTTGGGCAAGCATCTCAGCAGGCTTCTTCTCTTGAGCAGTTGGGCTCTGCTCCTTCTGAGCAAGGGGATCAGACACCACTACTTGCTCCTCCGACGATGTACACTCGCCAAGGCTGTTAGGATTCACGCTTGCTCCATCTGATGACCTGGCCAGGGCCACCAAAACAAGGTACATCTCCTTCACCTGATTCACCCTTCATAGCTTCTTAACTTGCAGGCTCGACAGAAGACAGTTACTTGTGGTCGTATCTACCTCCACCTGTTTCGCTGTCTCCATTCGACCATCACGCCCTTGGACTTTCACTTGTCCTGTGCTCCAGTGCACTTGAGGGTTGGCTTTCCTCAGCCATGGTCGGCCCAATATCACCTCATGGTGACCTAACTCTGCCTGCTCCATAACTTCCTTACTCCGGTGCCCCGCTACTTCCACGTGAATAGCTTCCGTAGGTGCACCACACTTGAGTCTCTGCCCATTCGCCAAAATTGCCTCCTTAGGCTCATAATGCTTCTGCACAGGGATTCGCCACTCTTTCACCAGCTTCTTGTGCACAAAGTTTGCACTTGCGCCACTGTCGACCATGCACTTCGCCTTGTTGTCGTCGACCACTCCTTCCACGATGATAGGCTTGTCAACGTCTCGTCCTTTGCTTCTCGGCAGGCTCCCGGGGATAACCTCCTTGTGAGTTCTCGTCTTCATGCCAGTAGACACCCCAGAACGACTTACTGGCGTCCTCCTTTTTCCTGCTGTTGAGGTTGCTTCGCCTTCACATGACAGTCTTGAGCCAGATGTCCAAGCTTGCCGCAATTATAGCAGGGTCCTCTCGGCTTGAAATTCTGCTGCCTGCGCTGGTACTGCACAAGTCCCAACTCCATAGATACTGGACCTTGTCCACTCGTGCTTGGTGCTTGAGATCCAAAGTGTCGATATCCTCCACAGTTGTGGCTGCCCCACTGCCTTTGACTATACTCCACAGCGTCAACCCTTGTTGCCAATGCCATCATTTCTCCAAGACTGGTAGGGTCCTTGAGCGCCACTTCCTTGGCCACAATTGGCTTGAGTCCCCTCTTGAACTTGTCCATCATCTCCGACTCGTGCATGGATGGGCATCGAAGCACCAGCTCGTTGAAGCGCGATACATGCTCTTGAACGCTTGCTCGTTGACGAAGGCGCACCAATAGATCTCGAGCGGTAGCCTCAGGTGCAATAGGTTGAAATTGCCTCTTCAAGCCTTCAAATAGCTGATCAACAGTAGCAGGAACTCCAGACAGCTGCTCTTCTCGTTCATACCAAGCTCCAGCACTCTTCTGCAGCAAAGTTATGACAAAGGCGACTTGCCTGTCGGGCGTGAGCGCAGAATACTCCATAAACTTCTTCACTCCAAAAATCCATTGATGAATAGGCGGCGATCCACGCTCTCCAGTATAAACTTCAGGCTTAGGTGCACGGACTCCTGATGCGGGTGGAATAACTGGTTGCACCACTGGGTTAACCTGAATCGGTGGCACAATAGGTGCAGGTGCCGAACTCGTCGAAGCGGCGTTCCCCATAACAACTCGCACCATTCTCTCCACCTCTGCGCGCAAATTTTGTTGAAATTGGGTGTAGATTTCTCCTCCAATTGCATCCGCCATTTGGCTCAGCATTGCCTGCATCTCTTGTTGCTCTCTCGTCGTCGTTGGTGCTGCCTGCTGCTCCGCGCGCTCAACATGCTCGACATTTTCGCCTCCTCCAGCTGCCGACTGCGACTCCATAAAGTAATATGCAAACTAGCCCAGCTCCGATACCAGATGAAAGGGGCAGAGTGCCCTAGTGGAAGCGTAGTGACTCACGAGGAAAGGAACTAGTTGCAATCATACTAAAGAGTGCAGCGGCATCTCACTAGAAAAGCTTAGGAAAATTACTTGACATTTTGAGTGACAAGAAACTGCTCAAAAATGATGTAGGATGAAAGGCCTTGTCATTACAAACCCGTAGAAATTTACAGAAGTGAAAATTGATAAGAAACAAAGAAGTTATGCCTATTTATAATTTTTCGCCTAAGTGCTCCTCCCTAGGAGGAAGCTACGGATTTTCCTAAGTGTTCGTCAAATTGTCCCTTCCAGAATATTCGTGAGTAAGCCAGATCAGTCTAACCTGACGTGTCGGGCCGAATTGACGTCCACATACATGCATAAACATTACTAGAATATTCTATCTTAGACGCGCTAGGCTAAACCGAAACTTCTAGGTAAATCGACCTAGTCGGCACTCCGCGTCAGCCGAACTTACGTGAAGGTTCGAGTTCATTCTAACGGGCCAGATCGCTCGACGCTGTCGGTCAATCCGACGGTCGCGCTCACCGCGAATTAAGGACAGTCGTCAACCGACCTCAAGACTAATCAAACTTCGGAAATCCATAACTCTCTCAATACTTGACCAAGTTTGATGAACTTTATATCAAAATGACCACAAAAATGCACTCTACACTACTATACAATCAAAACATACTTTCATGAAACTCAAAAATGCACTTTATAAACCTATGGCCTTACAATGCAACCATGACCAACACTCAGGGCATTGTTCTCCTTCACCCAGCTCTCACCATCTGCTTATCCTACGACTTAGCAGAAAATTTTAAAAAAATACTTTGCCTTGCCTCGATTCCTCTTACAAGTAGGACAGAAGCGTCTTACTTCTACCCAGGCTTTCGCCCAAGTTGAGGGTTTACAGAATGAACAAGTTGGAGGTTTGCAGAAATCACGTCTAAGCAGCTTAACAGGCAATGTCAAGTTTAGAGAAAATCGCCTTTCAAGGCTTTCGCTTAACTTCCACAAGTCACAGCTTACAAAACTCTGAACTGCACATCTATGCTGGCCTGGTCTGAGTTCTTCGCTCAATACCGTGCCTTAACAGCTCTTCATTGCTTGGCTGGGCTCACTCAGTTCTTCGCTGAGAGCATTTGCTTGTTAACACTACTCTTGCTATCAGCAATTCAACAATGGAGACTTCTGAGAACTTGGAAATGAACACAGCACTCACCATTTTAAGTGACATTCGCACGCTGGTGGCGTTTGACCCTAATCTGTGCTAATCTCCTAACAGATTCTATTTTGCAGCTCTCTACTTACTACCAGTGAGATCCTCTCTTGGGAACTCCTGAGGTCTAACCTTTCTATGATACACTTAGGGCGATTTTCCAGCGTCGGCAGAAGCGTGGCGCCCTGGCTCTTCTATGGCCTTGGGAACTCCTCCATCTTTGCGCTCCTTCTGCTTCTTTAGCTTCCTTCGACAACGACGCGGGCAAGAATAAGGCAGCTTCAGGCAGGGCTCGTGCCTTTTACAGGCACCACACATTATCCTCTTTCAAGAATGCCAGTGCTTAGCGACCGTGCTTAGCTTGCATGCCGTCCTTACCTGGCAGTTCTCTCACAGCTTAGAAGTTGTCATTCAGCATGCATGCATGCATGCATTGGGATTGTTGCGCGTGACCACTTAGCCTTCCAGCTGACAATCATGCCTATGTGGCTGGCCGACAGCGTTTAGGATGAACGCTCAGGTCGTGACCAGTCACCTGAGGGCCTAGCCGAGGCACACAACGCCCTTTGCAACATCCCTGCTGTACTTGGCTTGGATAGCCGATTGATTTGTACCTTTCTTGGCACTTGCTAGTCTGGCTCATTGCTGGTTCCATGTCCCTAGCCTTTCGGCTGACCATTCGGTCCACATCCCCATCCCATCCTGGGTGTGGTTGTGACGTGTCGTGACCACTTTGACAGTGACAACGACTCAACATGGCCGCTGACTCGGTCCTCTGGTCGGTGAGTCAATGCTGACTTCCCATACCTGGGCGGCCGTGACTTGCGCTGCGCGTGCGGCACCGTCAAGTGGGTAGCAGTCGCGACAACATTGGTTGTCAATCGATGGCAAATGTGTAATTTGCCCCTTTTAGAAACAAAGCTGTCGTGCCTAACAGTGTCGGTCCCTCGGCACGTGCGTAGCCTTCCAGCACGTGTGCCTTCGACCTGGTCGATGTATCGATGGCCCTCCTCACGTGTGGGCAAACATGGTCGATCGACCTTCGCACGTGTATCGGTGACAAGCCTTACCAGGGTTAACCCATCCCTGGGCTCCTGAACTTGCACCATGCAACCACGACCAACACTCAGGGCATCGTTCTCCTTCACCCAGCTCTCACCATTTGCTTATCCTACGACTTAGCAGAAAATTTTAAAAAATACTTGCCTTGCCTTAATTCCTCTTACAAGTAGGACAGAAGCGTCTTACTTCTACACAGGCTTTCGCCCAAGTTGAGGGTTTAATGAATGAACAAGTTGGTAGTTTGCAGAAATCACGTCTAAGCAGCTTGACAGGCAATGTCAAGTTCAGAGAAAATCGCCTTTCAAGGCTTTCGCTTAACTTCCACAAGTCACAGCTTACAAAACTCTGAACTGCACATCTATGCTGGCCTGGTCTGAGTTCTTCGCTCAATACCGCGCCTTAACAGCTCTTCACTGCTTGGCTGGGCTCAATCAGTTCTTCGCTGAGAGCATTTGCTTGTTAACACTACTCTTGCTATCAGCAATTCAACAATGGAGACTTCTGAGAACTTGGAAATTAACACAGCACTCACCATTTTAAGTGATATTCGCACGCTGGTGACGTTTGACCCAAATCTGTGCTAATCTCCTAACAGATTCTATTTTGCAGCTCTCTACTTACTACCAGTGAGATCCTCTCTTGGGAACTCCTGAGGTCTAACCTTTCTATGATACACTTTAGAGCGAAATCTTCCAGCGTCGGCAGAAGCGTGGCGCCCTGGCTCTTCTATGGCCTTGGGAACTCCTTCCTCTTCTCGCTCCTTCTGCTTCTTTAGCTTCCTTTGACAACGATGCGGCAAGAATGAGGCAGCTTCAGGCAGGGCTCGTGCCTTTTACAGGCACCACACATTATCCTCTCTCAAGAATGCCAGAGCTTAGCCACCGTGCTTAGCTTGCATGTCGTCTTTACCTGGCAGTTCAACTCGAACTCGTAGTCACTCAGCATGCATGCACACCTCCTGACTGCCGCGCGTGGCTGCTTAGCTTCTCAGCTGGCAGTCACGCCTAATTGGCTCATGGCTAAGAACTCCTGAGCGGTGTGTACAAGCAAATGCCACTTGCTCAAGATTCCCAACCGGGCGGCCGTAATCTATCTTGGCATTGCGGCCATGACCTGGCTTAATCTGCCAGTCACAAAGTACCTGACTTGGTACCTGCTGGGCGGCTCATCACTGATCCCCAGCTTCTAGCCTCGCGACTGTCTATGTTGTCAAAACCTCCCCCATTCTTGGGTGTGGGGCACATTGACATTGACCCCTTGCCAGTGGTCTCGACGCCGACATAACCGCTGACTGCGACGTAATCAGTCAAGTGGTCCGGTGAGTCAACGTTGACTTTCCGTACCTGGGTGGCCGTAGCTTGCGGTGCGCGTGCGACACTGTCAAACGGATAGTAGTCGCGACAAAGCTCACTTGAAATTTGAAGGCTGATTGCAGCTGATACGGACTACTGGCCACTTATAGGGAGTGCCCACCATATCTATGCTCGCACGGGCTCGCACGGTTGGGTATAGCAGCTATAGCAATCATTGACGGTCACCATCGGAGGCAACCAGACGCCTGAGACCTCCCGTCACCTCTGGTAGCCGCCAACCGTTGCAAGTGGTTACCGAGCGGTCGCAATCGGGCGTCATTTAGTGTGTTGGATTGATTTACGGGAACCGGGTTGTATGATGTGGAATGGTTGGCCATCAGGCGTCTTGGATTGGGTTTGGATCGATTTGATCGATGTGGGCTGCGTAAGGGTGCGGAGGGGATGGGAGGAGATGTACTAGAATCTACTAGAATGATAAATTCGAACAAATTCGATGATCTGCAATGATGGGACCCCTTCGTGCGTGCAGCTACCCTAAATTGCCCTAAATTGCCCTAAATGAATGCTTGGAGAACTGATGTAGCAAGCGTTACATTACATGACCGGGACCTTTCGTTATTGTCAGTCATCTTAGCCGCAGCAAGACCAAGCAGGGACCAGGCAGGGACGCAGGTGAGCAACATGCGAGCGCAACAGGAGAAAGCGACCGCGTATCTGACAGCCGGTCTTACGTACTGCGCTATCACGGCGATTGGCGTTCCCCTCTGTTCCGTGCATACTCTCACGACGGCAGGCGACCAGTATGCGACTGTGGAAGTGTTTCTCCTTTGCATCAAGGGGCTATGGCAGCCCATTGCAATGTTGACCGTGTTCCAAGCTTGATGTGTGGCACGATCACCTTCCTAGTGCATAACTGACGAGAAAGAAAGGACTCGTTTACTGCAACTCTTGGCAGTCTAGAGCTAGTCAGCTGATATGTATTGATATAAAGTGGTTGATCTCACAATGGCATTCTAGAGAGCAAAGAAAGCATTTCATTATATATGTAGACTCTCATCCTGAATGAAACTGGTGCCAAACAAATTCCAAACTTCCACCATCAAACACCAAGCTGTGAACAACATCACCTTTATTTCAAACAAAATTGAGCCACTAATGCGCACACTTTTACAAGCCGATAAAGTACACCCTTGAATGTTGTTACATGGTCTCGCACCTCTAGTGTCTGGTTACACGCTAACTAAGAAAGTTAACGAACAGATTAACCTGCGAGGGCAGGATGGGAGGGGATGATGGTAATCTAAATCCTCAATATACATTGACTGTGCCAAAACACTAGTCAGGGGCAACTTATTTGTACCGGCAACTACTGCACCATCTTGCGGGCAGAGTGCAGAACATTGCCCAATCACTCCGGCAATAGATACACTACCTCAATAAACAACTCCCAAATAAATCACAATGCAGAATAAGGACGGGTGGCCTCGTTCCGGCTCCAGCTGTCAAGGTGCCATTATCTGCAGCCAAGCATGACCTGCAGGTTGAAACGAATGGACACTCATTAAGCCAACGAGAATGTTTGCAAAATGCATAAATTACTTGTCTGAGCTTGTGCACCACTAGTCACCATACAGCAAACATCCATGAAAGATCGTCAACGGATGACAAGGAGGTCCATGCCGACGAGCAGAGAAGATATGCTTGGCTCACCAGATGCACGTCAGCTATTTAAATCAGCCATCCAAAGCAATCGATGCAGCATGGGTAAGACATACTACTTCATTTCCTGCCATCGGCCAACCACCGCCCTGAGCACAGAACCCAAACTACAACTCCTTGTGCGTTCAACACAGACACCCACTTTAAATCGCCAGAGCGCAATGTAAGAGCCTCCGTCACGAGGCTCTCCCAGCAGGCTAGTAGGGCAGGGCAATATGACTCTCACCTTACACGGAAAGGCAAGAGTCGGGAGAGCACAAGGAGGTGCTCTTCGTGCCTGAGATGCGAGGAAGGAAAGTCGTGAGGGACAAAGATAGAGGATGTGATGCAGCCTCTGAAGTGCAGAGCTGCCCGGCCCTATCCTGCTGGTCCCTGCAGCTATTCCTGCACCCCCACGTGTCGGATACCTCTAATTGACGAAGGAACTCTGCAGGGTTGAAGTGTGAGAGCTTTTGCAGGCTTGCAGCTGCACCCCCCATGGAAACTGATACCAGCCAGACCTCTCGCTGTCAACAGTTGCCATTCCATCCAGGGATGAGAAGGAGAGGGGCGGGAGGGAAGGGGAGAGAATGGTCTCATGTACACACGAGTCCCACCTTGGAGTGCACATCCTAGTCCCAATAGCTTCGAGACGTCGGGCCAGAGCACACCGCACATACAGAGAACTGGAGGGAGAGAGAAAGAGAGGATGGTCCTGCTGCTGCTGCTGCTGCTGCAGTAGTTGTTTGTACAAGGTCTCACTGTCCCCGTCGAAGCTCTGGGCCCGGCCGCGCCACGGGGTTGTAAGCTCCATCCTCCTTTTCTTGTGGCCTGCTTGCTCAGCCTTATTCACGCAATCGAGAGAGACAGTGAGTGCTCCTCTTCTTCCATCTATGGTACAACCACCGCCCTTTCCCGAGCGTGCCCATCCAGGGGGAGCAGACACCTCGGCTGAGTGCAGCTTCCTAGAGCGGGAGCGGGGGTGGGGGAGGGGACCCAGACATCCCTGACATAAATAGCTGCAGCTGCTCTTGCTGCATGAGGGAGGCAGGGGAAGGATCGACGTGCTGCGGGGAGCAGAGGACCTGGGCACCAGAGTTCTGGAACAGCTTCATGGGGGGAAGAGGGGCCAGCTCGATGCCGCCAGGGGGGAGATTGTCGGCCCTCACCATCGGAGCAAGGGGAAACTTCTCCAAGGGGGTCGTCAGGCCCAAAGGAGTATCACCAAAGGGCCCTGTCTGGGGCGTCACTGAGTCTCCCCCCAGCCTGTTGAGCGGGGAAGTCAGATCCATACCCGCGCCCATTCCGAGGGCAAGGGGCGTCATGCAGCCCAGATGCTGCAAGCCAGCTGCACTTTGCTCCAAGGCAGCGGGCGAGAGCTGCTGCTGCTGCTGCTGCATGGGCGAAGCCTGCGACTGGGCCTGCTGCTGCTGCTGCTGGAAGAAGAGGTTCTGCTGCTGCTGCTGCTGCTGCTGCAACAGCATCGCCTGCTGCACCTGCACCTGTTGCTGCTGCTGCTGCAGGCGTGGCGACGAGGCTGCAAACAGCGACGCACCCGGCTGCTGCGGCTGCTGCTGCTGAAGCAGGGGGATGGAAGAGTCTGGCTGCAACAGGAGGTTGTGCAGGCCCGCAGGAAGGGCTGACGGCGACGAGAGCGACTGCACCAGCCGGCCCCCCGAGCTACTGCTGCGGCCCTGGGGGGTGCGCAACAGCCGGGGATTGTTGCTCCTGGCCACAGCCGCCGCCGCAGCCGCTAGCAGGGCAGCTGCAGGCTCGCTGTGGACTGTCGCAGCCTGCATGAGCTCAGGGGACGACCCGCAGGGGGAGAGGAGGGAGGCACTGCCAATGGCCACCTCCTCCCCCTCCCCCACCTGCGAGTTGGGGGGCAGCTCCAGATGGGGGAGGTTGGCCACCGCCGAGCTGGCGGCCGCCGCCGCCACCGCGGCCGCATAGTCAAGCGCGTCCTGCTGCACCGCCAGGCTGCCTGTTGCCGGCAGGCCGGCTGACAGCATGCTGCCCGCCTCGGCCCCCCCAATGGCCTGCTGCTGCTGGCCGCCGAAATCTGCGGCCGCGGAAGCCATGGCTGAGTCCATCAAGCTATCTTGCACGTCCCCGTTCTCGCAACCTGGCAGGCCTGTGAAGTGCGAGAAGGCCCCGCCGGGCATGGCCGCCGACCCCACGCCCAAGCCGGGCAGGCTGGCAGGGCCGACAGGAGTCATCATCATGGACATGGGCAGCCCAGAGCCAGCCTCCCGGGGGCTGCCAGCTGCCATCGGGTGCTCGCCGCTGCGGCCCTGAAAGACCAGGTTGGGCAGCTGGGTCGTATCTTCGTATGACAGCTGGTCGCTGCCGGCATTCTGTGGCAGCGTCGGGGCGCACAGTGTGGTCCCACACATCATGGAGCTGCCAGGTGGCACCAGGCCCAGGGCCTCCGCTGTGACACCGAAGGACTCAGCAGCGCCAGCAGCGTGCTGGAGGGCTTCCATTGGCTGGCAGAGACCACTGGGCGGCTGCATGCCACTAAGCTCTCCCCCAAACGCCTCCAGATTGTCTGACATCTGCGAGCTCTCCAGGTTGCCGGCGAATGGGTAGGTGCCACCTGGCAGGCAGGCGGTGCCACTGGAGGCAATATCCCCCCCCGACAGGCCGTCGCAGGAGTGGACGGCCGAGCTGAGCTCGTAGCTCTCGTGCAAACTCTGCATGGAGCCCGATCTGACGTGGCGCTGCTGCGGCCACCCACGCGGCGATGCCATCTGCACCTGGCGGACACTGGGCATGCTCTGGGAGCGAGCCATCTGGTGCCCTTGGAGGCCGGCTTGCGGCTGAGCAGAGTGGCTCTGGCTTGTGGAGCCCACACGTGGCGACCTCCCGCCCCCGCCAGTTGGTAGCAGCCCCTGGCACTGGGGCCTCACCCTCATGTGGTTCACCAGGTTGCACTTGAAAGCAAATCTCATCCCACACTTGCACACCAGGCTCTCCCCACACACCTTCTCGTGGTCCCGCATGTCCACCTGTCAAGCCAGCGCCGCAGTCAACAGGGAGTCAATGTCCCGAGTCAATCCGGCAACTACGCACGAGAGACTTGCACTCGCTGGCAGAGGCCAGCGGCGGGTAACATAGCTACCTTCACCCAACATCCACGGTCGCGCCTGCCTCCTCCACCCTGGAGACCAACAAAGAACGCCCAACATTGTGCCCTAGCTACTCGGTCTTCAATCGTCAGTTGGGCATCCAGGGCACTTGAGTCAGAGAACAAGTGCATGCCACCACAACCACGCCTTAGTTCGGCCAAGAGGCCCAAGGCAGCACGGAGCCAACCTCGAGCGCATCCTCGGCAATATGAGGGCAGAGACAGAAAGCCATCGCGCTGGCGCCCCTACATTCGCAACAAGCAGGACGAGAAACAACGCCCGGCACAAGCTCCAGAAAGATGCCGTTGCCTCTTCCAGATTTGCCTGCCAGGGAAGTTACCTGTCCCCATCAATCTGGAAATCCGGCTGAGAGGGCCAACAGTCTTTTCGCTTCACTGCTGGCTCTGGGCTTTCCCGACAGAAAGTGCAACCAGAACTCTACCACCCCAGGGTACCCTGGCCAGATGCACTCCGCCAGCCATTAGCTCCACATAGACAAGTTCCCTCCTAACTCTCTATATGAGTACCTGACAGCCACTTTCACCTCCCTTTCACAGCACACACACACATACTGGCACGCGCTCGACCCTGGTGAAGCCAACGAGCTTACAGGGGCAGTTGCAGACAGAGGGCGTCCAAATAACCCTAACGTCAGCAAACAACAATAGAAGAATTTGTGAGGCACTCAAGGCTTGCTCACAACTGGGAAACCGTCAGCAAGACAGGGATATGGCTCCTTGTAACATCTTACAATCAGCATATCGGCTTTGTTTTCCAAAGGCGCTGCAGCAATGTAGCATATACCATTTCCTTTCTTCAGCAGCTTCAGACATAATTCTTGAAGACAAAGTCACAATCCCAAGGAGAGGAGGGACTTAGGGCGGGGAGAGGGGGGGGGCGGAATCGTTTCCGAGGTGGATTATAGATGCCCTCGGGTGCTGTTGCAAATCCAAATTGACGCGGACAGCCGAGGTAGGAACTTGGTGAGGAAAAGATGCAGGACCAGCTGTTCTACGGACAAGACGTGGCATCTCTCTACAGGGTCTGGTTCTTGGAGAAGGCGAGGCGAACAACAGAGCCTTGGAAGGTCTGCGCGTGCTTTGTCACAAGCACCTCCGTGGCCTCCTCCACAGAGCTGTACTGCACAAGAGCCTGCTTCTTGCCGTCCTTCTCAAAGATCTTGGCGCCAACAATTGTGCCGTGTGGCCCCAGGAACGCGCTGATTGACTCCGTTGTGACATCTGTCGGCAAGCTTGAGCAGTGCACCATGCGCGTGGGCGCGCAACAGTGGCGGTAGTTCTTCACAGCATTGCGGTTGAAGCGGTTCAGAGGAGAGGTGGTGAAGTCTTTGGTGTCGGGGGAAGGGTTGATCTGGGGGTGCTTCGAGTAGTTCACTTCCAATCGCTTTCCAAACAATGTGACCCCCTGTGGAGAGAGAAAACACGAGGATGTAAGGGATGCGTGCAGATTTGCAGGGGGGATAAAGGAACATATGACTCATACCCTACCAACACGTAACCAATGAAAGATGCATAGCAATGTAAGACGCTCTTGCNCTGATGCTTCCTGCCAAAGTGGCGCCTCAGCTCGTACAGGCCAACGAATGTGCTTCCACACTCCGGGCAGCGGGACGGAATCTTCTTGTTCTGCCCGGCCTTACCAGTTCCATGCCAGGGCCTGACATTCTCGACCCGAATGAGCACCTCTCCAGCATCATGCGTCTTCAGATGCATCTTCAGCGTCTGCGGATTTCGGAAGGTCTTTGCACAGCCTCTGTAGTGGCAGGCAAAGGGTCGCCGGTTGTGTATTAGATCAACCGGCACTGTGGCAGCTATCTCCATAGCTTTTAGGTGTCCTCCCTTCTGCGAGCCAGTCTCCAGCGCCTGCTGCTCCTGCTTAATAGCAAAGCGGGGCAAAGAACCAACCCCATAGCTCACCCCTGCTTCCTGCTTTGCTTGGCAGATAGAATGAGAGCCAGACATCAACCATCTGGGTTTTCCCCTTTCCTGCATTTGCTCTTTGCCACTCACGTGCTGCCCAAAATGCTTCTTCCTTCGATCCCTCTGACTAGACTGGTCAGCATTATCGTGCTGCCGCTTTAGAAGTACTTCCCTGGTCCCAGCTTGCACCTGATTACTGACTGGTGTTCCATGTGGAGTCTCGGTTGGATCAGATCTGCTCGGCAACGACGTTCTCACATCCCTCGAATCACCCAAGCTCACCCTGTGTGGGCTTAAGCTCAGAGGGGGGGGCTGAGGTAAATCAGTGACAGCTGGCTCTATGATCGACTTAAGGGTATTGACCAGATTAGGGTGCATAACAGGCGTTTGCAAAGAAGGAACTGCAGGGGAACCCATGGGAGCAGAAAGAGAAGCCATAGTTTGCTGGACAAAGCCCGTTCCTAAGCTCACGACGGATTGTGTACCTGACTCCCTACAGCTCGTGATCTGAGCTATTGTGCAAGGTGCCAAGCCCGCTGTGCCAGGATATGTCTCGCAGCTCACGTAGTGGGTTTGTAAGGAAGGACCTCCAAGAGGAACTTGGTGTGTTGACTCTGGACTGCTGATTAGTCCCATACTCACTAACAAAATCGCGGAGTCCAACGAGGGAAGCCAGCTCTGAAGTTTGAATGTTTTAACCGACAAAGATGGATATCAGTAAGCTGCGGAACAATGACCAGACACCGCTTCTTCCGAAGTGGGAAATGCCTTCGCTGTATTACGGCAGGCTGGAGGGAAGTGCCATGAGCAAGTTGAGGGATTGGTCAAATGCGAGCAACTCTTGCCTATGAGCATTGGACAGCCTTGCCCTTCACAAGGGCCGGAGTTGGCCGGAGAGGGGGTCTTCTCCAAATGACGAGAAAATGAGACAAGATCTCGAAATTCACGTTGAATCTTGACCGCCCGTAGTTGACAAATAATTAATTAGTTAGCCTACAATTCAGCGAGTGATTCAGATTAATTAAATGCTGGTTAGCGAACGACAAGCGATAACGAGTAACCACACCACGTATGAACAAGTTTTCGGCATGTCGGCTAGCTCGCTCAGGCAGAAAGTGCCAGCAGAGCTTCATTAGGAAGCAAACGTGAGGCATATATGACCATGGAGGCGCAGATAGGAGCCGATACATATCCTTCGTAACCACTACTATAAGCATTTCAAACGCAATCTGGGGTACTGCGGCGCAATTCCTTACTCGTGCAAGTAATGATAGATTGCACACCGACGACAGCTGACAAACTCGCAACATATCGCCGCACGTCGCAGTGGTCTGTAGCGAATCCGAAGATTTGGTATCGTTGTCAGCCACAGTACGTTTGCTTGTACTGCCACTCTTCCATCAGAAGCTGACTGGCACCGTCACAGTCAAGCAGTATAGTCGAACAAAAACGTCGCGATTACAGAAGTGCAAGTGATCTCGCCTGACCTCGTCGCATTATTTTACCGTCTGCACCTTCCAATTACCGTTCCATCGTCGACGACCAAATGTGTCGGAGGAGGCAGGATCGAGGAGGCAGGATCGAGGAGGCAGGATCGCGTGGTTCTGTCCCATTTTGCGCTGCTAAGGGCCACTCAGCGCTGTCTGCATATTTGGGAACCCACTACCTTCTGATCCTAGCCGACGAGACCTTGCCACCTGTTCACAGCAATCTTTGCACTTATGCCTACAGCGCACCCAGCGTGTCATGCTGTGTCATGCAGACTTAAGCTCAGTAGTATTCATCGGCGTGCATCCCAATTCACTTGCGTGCCCAGAGATAACTAAAAGCTCTGGGTCAAACCCTTCTCTTCCGTTGAGGAATTATTGAGCCGGCACAAGGGGTGAACTCTTTTTAGATCCGGTTTAAATTGATGACACTGATTCAATTGCATCGTAGAAGAATAATAGCTTTGATGAGAAGTTTAACCCTCAAGAATTGCTAAGAAAATGAAGGGAAAAGAAGACATACGGCCTTACTTGCAATTTTTTCGAGACAAAAACGATTGTGCTAAATAAAGTCAGGCACGTCTCGGCTTGAAGTGCTTCAAAAATGAGTATTCTTACTTTGGAAATGGCCCACGGCCCGACCCAAAACATCTAGGGCTTACCCCAGCGGCCTACTAGCAAGCAGCTTAGAGGTGCTTTGGACACAAAGCTTTTATCGAAAGACCGAATCTAAGTTTGAAAACGCGACAGAATTTTCACACCCTAATTCTTGATTTCCCAATGTTGAAAATGAGAATTTAAGCCTGCATAACCATCATACTTTTTATCTGGATAATTTATTTTTTTTAGCAATCAAAATTGGTATTATTCAAGAAGCATGCCACACATTAGTAAATTATTCTTGTGCTTACTAGGCATAATGCTACTAGAGTACACTCTTCTAAGTCATTTCTTTGAGCCAGGAATGCTCAACATAGGACAAATGAAAATACTTGTCTTCAAGCTCGTCTTAGAGTGCTAGCAGTGCCAGACGCAGCCAACACACTTAGTTTTAGACAAATACTACTTCAAACGCACCGTCGCAGGGCAACATACAGGAAATTTTGCCTTCAGTTCAAATCTATACTGATGGATTCTCAGCAAGCAGTCAATGATCATTATTTCAAAAAAGAAGGTTTTGCAATTCTCCGTCTAGGGAGGAGCAATATTGGGCAGAATAGTCTGTCCCTCCTACTCCTGGGACCACTCTTCAGGCTGCATTTGGTGCATTAGATGGATCAACCTTATGCATTTCTACCCAGCATCTCGATACACTATTGAAGCAGAAACTCGCCTACCTAACTGAAGACAAATTTAGGAAGAATAAAAACAATAATGTAGTGATATAGTATTTTTAACAGGTTCTCATGATTTTTTTGAGTCGAGGTTGACGCACGGAAGTGAGTTATACATGTGTGCACTATCAACCTAAACCATTTGAATTTACGTATTTATATGTTGACCTTTTCTAGGATTCTAAGTCATCAAAGTGTAGCACGTTGAGTCACCTTTTGAATGGCACTAGTTTCGCGTCATTTAATTAAGTACGGAGCAAGATACTCGCGATTTAGTCCGCGCCACCGATCGGCCTCTAGCGGAATTTCACTAAGAGCCACTTTGTGACTCAATGTGCCCAAATAACAAATTGAAGGTTATTCGTGACCCTAAAGCCCCTTAGTCTAGAGCGCACCAATCTGCAACCCTAGCACACATAAACCTTGCGTTTTAATAGTCAATCATGTAAATGTGCATCCTTAAAGGCTATAACTTGGTGCCTGCATCACCTACTTCTGGAGGAAGTTTCTTCAAATTCAAGATCTACTTTTGAGACTTTATCAAGGTAGCATTGCTCAAGGTAAGCTCCCCCAATGAGAACCGTCATGACTCATTAGGTCGTGATCGTCGCACTAAACCGAGCTACACGTGTGTGGACCATCAACCTAGGAAGGCCGACTTTGATTGGATTTTACGCATCCATATATTGACCTTTGCCAGCGTTCCGCGTTGCTAAAGTGTAGAGCGTTGAGCCACCTTTCAAATGGCACTGGTTTCGCGTCATTTGGTCAAGTGTCGGGCGAGATATTCACGATCTAGTTTGCGCCACCTACCAGTCCCTAGCGGAGGATCTGTAACAATCCGCCGCGTGGCCGGATGCGGCGCGTGCGACACGTCGCGTGGAGCGAAAGAAGTGTCGGTTTGAATTGTATGAGTACAATTTGCGCGCGGTCAAAGTGCCTCAACTTACCTTTTCGTTCGTATCGCTACAATTTCACCATGAGCCACTTTGTGATGAAATGTGCCCATAGCTCACATTGTTGGCTTTTCGCGACTCCAACGACCCCTAGCCGTTAGCGTACAAATCTGCGAGCTTGATTTTACACACTTTGCATGCATTAACATAGTAAATGAGCATCATCAGAGCTATAACTCGGTGACTGCATCACTCATTCCTTGAGGAAGCTTCCTCGAGTTCCATATTTACTTTTGAGGCTTAATCTAGGTAGCATTGGTCGAGGTAAGCTCCACCAACGAGACGCATTTAGCATATTCCTTGCACTAGATTTGACTGGCTTGTGTTATGCTTAGCCAATAGGAGAATTAATACTTGCCTTGCCTCCAATTTCGTGGACATTGGAGAACCTCTTAGTGTGACTACGTGCACTGAATCCTCCGCTTTCAGCGCCAATTTTGCATGGAGTATATAGCAGGAGATGCCCTTAGAAGGCCATTTCTTTTAGAAGTCCATTATGCCAGCTGTAAGTCACAAGATTATCAATAAAGCTCACACTTTTACCTCTTGTGTTTTCAGGACCCTTTAGACTCTCTCTTGTGAAAAGCAAGCCCGCTTGACTTTCAGTCACTTGAAGAACTTCACAAGTGGTGAGCAAAGTCACAGCTTAAACCCCTGTCATAGGACTACTCTTGAAGATCATGATGTGCATCCTGTGATCTTTTGGGTTGGACTTCATTAGTTGTTTTCCTACCAGATGACAGTCTTGAGGTGCTCACTCTGAAGAGTACACTCTCCTTACTTCTAAAAAGATATCTCTTTGCCTGCAAGCGATTAGAATCTTCAGCAGATGCCTACCCGTAGTGGGCACTCTCAACAGCCTAACTACAAAGGGATTTGTGAAGAAGACTCAGATTCAGATCTCAGCACTATCATTAATCCACCTGAGGAGGAGCACCCGGTGCCCCCTCAGCTTGCAATCGTTTGCGAGCCACCTCTCCAGTGGACTCATATCGATCCCTTTTATTCCATGGCAGGTAAACAGGATATAAGGGTAGAGAAGGTCTCCCTCTTTCGCTTTAGCCGTAGGCCAGGCTCTTGTGATCTGGACGACACCATCTCAGAGTTTGAAGCTGACTTCGACTTCCTGGAACTCAGAACCCCCACTCTCACTAAGCGCTAGATGTTTGGCACGCTTATGCATTACCTTCTTCACGAGGCTCGCGACATCTTCCGTGAGAAGTTGGGCGACATTCTCGCCCGCACCGAGCACGTGGACAGTGTGGCTGTCGCGCCGGTTGACCCCATTCAGGCCTTCTGAGACATCCTCAAACAAGAATCCCAAGCCGCCACTAAGGAGAAGGTGTACGAGCTGCGTCACTTCCTCCGCCGCAAGAACGAGACGATTGCATTATATATTGGCGTCGAATCCACCTACGCTAAGACGTGGGCTTGATCACCGACTGCGAGGCTGCGGAGATCTTCTTGCGAGCTGTAGGTACGCGTCTGAGGGAGAGAGCTATCGCCCCCCTCATCCACCGCATCAACTCTGAGTATATTCTCGAGGACGCCTATTGCTTCGTTGAGAAGCAGAGTTTGGCCGCCACACGGAGCAGCATCAGCGACCGTGTGGGCCTCTTATCCACTGGCGTGCGACAGGTTGTCACGGTGCTGCCATCTTTGACGGTCCACACTGCTCCCGCTTGCCAGTCTCAGCAACAGCAGCCACAGCGCTCCCGGGTGCCCTCGCAATCAAAGTAGCGCGGAGCTCCGGGTGGCCGTATCTCTATGGCCGCCACAACAAGCAAACGCTGCTGGTCATGCAAGAAGACGGGCCACTCACGCCGTGACTACACGCTCGCGCAGAACGGCAAGCCCGATGACTGCACCTATTGTGGCAAGGCTGGTTACATGCAGGTCGTTTGCCTGCAGAAGAAACGCGACCTCGAGAACGGGCGAGCTTGTGACAGACCCTCTGTCGCTGCAGGCCAGCGAGGCTCGCATATTCCTTATTCTGGCGCACGTCCCGCGACGACGGCGGTCACGGCTACGACTAGCGCCGTGACGGCCTCCGACGAGGACCACTACAGCTACGACGCACTTAGCAATGCGCTGGTAGCAGCCAAGGCCAAGATCGCCCGCCAACACGCCCGCGACGCCAGTGCTGTCTACGACACATGTGGGCCACTTTATGCCCGTGCATCCCCAGCCGACGTTGCGACGCTGCCAGCTGGTCCCAGCCGGGATCTCGCGCCGGCATCCAGAGCAGCATGCGCAAACAAAGACGTCCCTACCAGCTCTGCGCACCTCGCTCTGACACCTATCAGCAGCGGACGGGAACGTCCTGACAGGCTGACAGGTGGCAGACGCTCGACGTGTGCAACCCCGCCAGCCAATATGGCAGCCGAGCCCGCCGACAAACTGGCACAGACGCCATCACAGCCAGCATAGACGCTCACAACGCCACTGGCATATGCCGCCTTCCTATCAATAGCAGGGCCGACCACGGCTGGCATGGAGACAGCTGGCATCCCCATGCGAGCCCGCCAAACGGCTACGCATGTTGCGACAGCCAACGACGGACGCGCTAGGCACACACGCGCAGATTTGCGCACGAGCAAGCGGCGCTTTGACAGCTGCCTGCTGCTGGCTATTGCTAGCAGCAGGTTCCGGCAGCTTCCACCACGTGCCACGTACACGGCAATCGAGGCGCCAACCTTCAACGTTGACACAACCGTACATACGCGCAAATTCTAGACGACATTGCGAAGCCAGCTCCGCGGGTCCGGTTGACACGTGAAAGCCGCGTTAGCAACTGCAATTGCGAAGAGTAGCTGCACACACGTGCCGTCACATGGCCCGCGCACATGGCCCGGCACGGTCAGCGCACATCTGGCAAGGGCGGGCGGCATCTTCAAGCAAGGGGGGGCACCGTCAACTGCGCTGTGCAACCCGTTCGTCAGTCAGCTTTTCGACGGCGTGCACACGACAGCGCTCAGTTGAGGCTTAAACTTTGGCTGCGCCAAAACCCCCAGTGCAATTTGAGCTGCCGGGGTTGCGTGTAGCGCCTGCACCCAAAAGCGGGCATCCTGAGCATCGTCCAGAGTCTTCGCGGCCAATGCCGCCGAGGGACCGACATCTGAGCCTGTTCACCCCTGAGGCTATTTAGGGGCGCCACTTGGCAATCCCGCAATAGCTACGCCGGCATCTACAGCCGCGCCGACATCGGCGCCGGCTCCAACAACTGCGCCAACATCCGCAACAGCGTCTGCAACAGCAACGGCGCCAGCGCTAGCAACTGTGCCATGAGCTGCGCCGCCACTAGCAGCTGCGCTAGCGACCACCCTGGTTTGCTGCGTTCCCACTCGGCCGCTCGGCATCAGCGCAGCAGCTCTCAACGCGTACCGTGAGCACACGCTCGTGGCAGCCGCCGGACGGCCAGCAGCCGCGCACAAGCGCGACGGGCCCGACTCGGGACGTTGCACGGAGGAGGCGCCGCGTCTGCCTCGCTCATTTCGTGTGTTGGGGACGCCAGCAGAGCCTGCCGCAACCTCACCGCACGCGCTCGCCTCACCGATGATGACGGTGCAACTCCAGCATTGAGGTCATCTTGCTGGCGCTGCACCGCATGCCGGCGATCTCCTTTGCAGAGCTCGGCGTGCCGCTGGAGGCGACCCGGCAGGTCGTTGACCTAATGATGGGTTCCCGCACGGCTGGTTCTTGCACCGGTGCTGGCAGGCCGGCACCTGATGCCGCTACCGCAGTGCTCTCCGCACCCGCTTGACCCTTGCACAAGCGCAAGTTGGTCAGCAGCCCCAACGCTGCGTTTCTGGACAACGCGTAAGGGATTGTGCTGGTCAACAAGCAGGCCCCCCAGCGCATCATGTACAACACCGCCGCACAGCCGGTCCTCATCAACCTCAGCTACTTCAGACAGCTGGGCCTCTCTTCAGACAACTTGGAGGATTTGCCCACGCGGATCAACACGACGGCCGGCACATTTGAGCCGGTGACTAGGCGGAAAGAGCTGGCGCTCCTCTTCACCTTTTGGCCAGGGACCAAGAATGAGACAACCATCCATCGGCACGCGCGCGGTGTTGGTGACGCGCTTTGATACCTTTGACGTCCTCTTAGGGCAGGACGTGCTCTTCCAATCAGAGCTGCGATGGATTATTGGACGGAGCGTGTGCACTACCGTCCAGATGGGTGCTCCGGAGGCTTGAACACGGCCTCCTTGCCTCTTGGCATTGTAGACCAACGTCCTAGCTCTGCCGCCCTCTACGACTTCATGGCCCTGGGAGACGATGGTGACCAACTCGGCATCATTCACACCAATAAGGGCGGTTCAGAGGATGACGAGATGTCCGTGGGGTTGGATCACCTCCAACCCCAGGATGAGGAGCCAAAGCTGCCAAGCGCAGAGTTGCACCTCTCCCCGCGAGCGCAGGCTGAGCTCCTTACGGCCCAACAGCAACTACGTGCAGCGCAGCTGCGTCGGCACTGTGCTAGGGGTAGCGGCAGCCGCCGTTTGCGGCCGCCATCCTTTTGGTTGTTTGTGGAGTGGGGCCAGGTGCCTCGCCACGTACGCCGCTGCTAGGCGTTTGCTCGCCGTCCTTCACCAAATTTGCTCAGTCGTGGAGCCGGCAATTTGTCGCCCTCCCCAGTCACGCATTCGCTGGGTCTAGTGTCGTGCGCTAAGAGGTCGGGTGCGTACTATAGACACAAGCAATGCATAATAAGCAAGCAGGCTTTGCTGCAATGAAGTTTTCAATACATGTGGCTTTATAGCCAAAAAGGGAGGCAAGTGTTGGGTGTTTTTATCAAGGGAGTGTGTACTCTCCAGAGTGAGCACCTCAAAACTGTAAACTGGTAGGAATATAACTAATGAAGTATGGCCCAAAAGATCACTAAAAGCACATCATGATCTTCAAGAGTAGTCCTATGGCAGGGGCTGAAGCTGTGACTTTGCTCACCACTTGTAAAGTTCTTCAAGTGACTGGAAGCCAGCAAGGCTTGCTCTTCACAAGAGAGAGACCAAGTGGTCCTGAAAACACAAGAGATAAAAGTGTAAGCTTTACTGATAATCTCTGTGACTTACAACTGGCATAATGGGGACTTCTAAAAAGATGTCTCTCTAGGGACAGCTCTAGCACTTATACTCCTGGAAACCCGGCGGGTTAGGCGTGGATTCAATGCATGTAGTCTTCATCTAAGATCTTCCTTAGCATATACACACATATACCTATTGTGCTAGCGCTCCAATAGGCTAGTTACTACTCAATCCAATCAAAAGCGAGATGCTAGAATATGCTTAATGCTTGTGATAGGTCAAGCTCACTCTAGCACATGCTAAGCTTGTGAGAGAAGCTTGCACACTTATGTTCGTGCAATCGGACGATTGCCCGCCAAGCCGTGGTACTCCTGCAGGCTGTGACGATTCCTGGCGGCTGAGCACATGTTGGTCGGCAGCGCATGGGCCGACCGACGAGCTGCAGCTGTCGGTCGGTGGCCCTTGGTGCCCTTGGTGGCCTCGCCACTTGGGTGTCGGGCACTTAGGAGTGCCTGGGCCCAAGTGACGGGCAGTTAAGTGCCCCTGGGCCACTTGAAGGTGCCCGCCACCTTCTGGTGGCGCCACGTGGCCTCGGTGGCTCCCGTCGCTTGGCGCCGAGCACAATCAATGCTCGGGCTGGCTGTCGTGTGACCCTGGGCCAAGCGCAGAAGCCCGCCACTTTCCGGTGGCTCCACGTGGCCCCATCGGCTCTAGTTGCCTTTGCTTCGGGCTGTCGCTTGCGTCCCTGCGGCCTGTAGTGGCTACGAATACAAAGTCAATACCCACTCCGCCAGCTTCCACGGCCGTCCTGGGAGCGGGACCTGCCGCCGCGCCCAAGCGGGTGGTTCCAGTGTGCGACTACTGCCGCCAGAAGGGGCACTTGGTGGAGAAGTGTTTTCTTCTTCATCCCCATTTGGCGCCGTTGGGGTGGTCCTCAAGCTCCAGAAGGGCACAGTGCCGCCTGCAGGGCTCAGTGGCGCTCTTCCAGCCCAGGTGCCATCTTACTATGCTTCCCCACGTCCTGTCTTTCCAGGTTTTCATCCGGGGGTCTCAAGGTTTCCGTCTTCGCATAGCAGTCCTGCAGGGTCCTCCTCTCCCTATTCACCTGCTCCCAATTCATTCTCCCCCGCATACCAAGCTAGGGTCTCTAACCTTAACCCTAACCCTAACCCCTCTGACGCAGGCCCAGGCCAAGATCACGCTGGAGCTCCTCCGCCGACGTCCACGCGCCGCCATCCTACCTGCGCCAACTTCCCACGCGCCGCCAGCGACTAACACCAGTCGTCCGCCCGCGCCACCGCTGGCTGCCTGCCTCGCGGGATTGGCCCCGTCAGCAGCTTTGACGACAATAGCCGCAGCAGCAATCGCAGCAGCAGCAGCTTCGACTTCGTCGCCAGGTGGGTTGTCTCCTACTGCTCCCTCTTTCACCCCTTCTCCCTTGCAAGAGCCGTCCTCCCTCAAGTCAGTCCCATTGCCCTCCTTCCTCACTCCTCTTGAACGGCAGCGTGCATTGCCTCGTAACGTCATGCTCGACAACCAACATGCTTGTCTCCTTATTGCAGGTCTAGCCCCTCGTATGGTCATTCTTGATACGGGTGCTCAGCCAGTCCTCTTGGGGGCCGTCATGTGTCGACACCTTAACACCGCCGCCAATCTCGAGCCTTGCCGAAACCACGTCACTACCGCCATGTCCTCCTTAAACCACACTGCATATCAAACCCGTCGCCGCATTCCTATCACCCTCAATGCCCACACTCCCGCTGCTGTCACCCTTTATGCCCAATGCATGGTCACTGAGTCCACCGCTTACGATATCCTTCTGGGTCAGGAATTTAACTTCCTCATCGGGCTCATTATTGATTTATGGCAAGAGATCGCTACGTATCGGGTTGACTTCGAGTCTCTGGGTCACCATCTCGGTTACGTTCCCCTCCTTCTTACACATACCCCCTCTACCCTCGCGTGCCCCGTGGCCGCAGCCTTCACCGTCACTGTTCATGATGTTAGTCCCCATGATCTCACCAATCCTTCCTACCTTCTCCTCCATGATTTTGAACCTGCCTCCCTTCCTGCCTGTTTGGTTCACCCTCCTTTACCTTCCCCGTTGCCCTCCTACCCTCTCCCTCCCGCCACACTGCAGCAGATCCACGCAGCCTTACACTTTCTCCCGTCCCCTGAGGTCTCCACTACAGCCTTTCCCACTTCACCTCCTCCACCTGATCCCACTTCTACACCCTCCCTCGCCGTTGTTAACATCGCGCCCGTTCCTTGGTTACCTCCCCCCGAGGGGCTTACTCTGCTGGATTTGTTTGCCGGGGTGTCTTCTACCGCCGCAGGCTTCCTGCAGAGTGGTCACTGTATTGCTCACTATTACTACTGTGATGTAGATCCCATTGCCCAGTTGGCAAGTCAGATACACCTTGCCGCCTTACACCTCGCCTTCCCCACATTACTCCCTACTTCTGCCTATCACACCGCCTATTCCGCATTGCCTCAGGATATCCGTCTTCTCCACCAAGGTCACCTGCTCGCTATCGGTCCAGTTCACCTTGTCGTTGGCGGTTGGGAGTGTCAGGGGCATTCTCAGGCTGGTCAAGGCACAGGGTTGGCTGATCCACGCTCTCAATTATTCTTTGAGCTGATTCGCGTCTTAGGCCTCCTTCAGACTTCTCAGTCCTTCCCACCTGCATACCTCCTCGAAAACGTGAACTCTTCGGATGATGATCATGCTCACATCCGGGCTGACTTCTTCACCATCACATCTATTTTGGGGTTCGGCGTTACACTCGACGCCGCAGCCGTGGGGTCGTACGCTCATCTTTCGCGTGTGTTCTGGCAAAATTTTGTCCCTCACACTACAAGCTAAGGCGGAGTAGTACTACCTAGAGCGTGAGTGCACGAACAAACTATGTCGAGCAAACTACTAGTGGAAAGCTATGTTATGGCCGCGAGAAAGAATGGGGTGTTCGCGACTAAATGTGAGGGGTGGTGAACACTACGAGCAACCTACACATAGAAGTGAGGAAAGCAAGAGTGGATAAGCACGCACTACGAGCATTTAGTCACATAGAAACAAATATCATCTCTCTCTTAAAACGAACATACAAAACTAACACCAATATGGTGTTAGCTTGCAGACTAAGTAGCGTGCTCTCGAATGCTACGCCCAGTGCCTACGAAAACTCACCAAACTCTAAACTCTACGATGAACGCGTCATCGCGTTGTCTCACACAANGTCATCGCGTTGTCTCACACAAATCCACAATAAACTAAATATGAAAAAGAAGAGAACCTAATGGTCGACACACAACCGTACCACTCAATGACTGTGGCCAAAAGGGAACCCGACACCCCAATGTCCCCTACTCGCCCTAACCCCTAGCAATCCTTGGGCATACCCATGGGGATTGCCTATGATACAGTGATGATCTAGCCATGGACCATGGGGGATCGCCCTGGGTACCCGCGCCGACCCTTCAGGCGAGCAAACCCGAGGGTCGACCTCCACACATGTGGGCGGCAACACCATGTGTGGAGGTAAAGAGAGTGCGCGTGATTTGGGAAGGGCCTCACAGCTGCTCAAAAGCAGAATCTCGTGAGCAGATCCTGGGTCCCAAGGTTCACCACCAGGGCACATAGACTAGACCATCCTCACCTACCGCCCTAACCCGACTAACCACTAGAGCCTGCAAGTGACCCTCCACCCTCAAGGAACAACTAGACACCCAAGGAGGACTCGACAAGGACGGGCACGACAGCTGTCGTAACAGTGGCCGTCGGCGGACGCTAGGCATCGACACCCCTAATCTACACAAGTGCAAAAATAGCATGGACTGGCTAACCTAAGTGCTATGGGTAAAAACCCCCCTATTAGGGGGAAAAGCCCACAGATTATGAGCTGTAAATGAAAAAGAATACGAGAGGTTTGAACTGGGCACTACTGGGCAATTGAGCAGCTACATAGTGCTAAGTAGAGAGCAAAAAATGAGCTATGAAAACCCCCCCCCCAGCTGCGGGCGGACTGTGAGCGCAGCTGAGCGTGGAGGAGCTAGAATGTAGTCATTTGGAACAACAGAATTGTGGACAGTCTCTGGAGAGCCTGGGAAGTAGAACCCGGGCGGGAGGTACTCCAGGTGGTACACGTGTCAAACGGACACAGGGTAAGCATCCGAAACGGTAAAGAGGTGGGGCAACGCGGCCGACTGACGACCACGGGGCCACTGAGAAGGTGTGCGCGCGTGCTCTAGGAAACTCCCGCGAAGAGCGTCCGCGATAGCAGGCAGCATCGGCGGCGGGAGACTCCGCGTGTCGTGGAGCAGGGACTCTAAACACCATAATGAGGGAGGGTGACTTGCAAAGACAGCACGAAGGCAATGAGGCAATGAACGGATACACGTAGAACACAAAACATAACGGAATATACGAAAAGGGAAGGGAAGTAATAAGGGGGTCCTAAGCTAGAGGTGGTGGTCTGCACGAGGAGCAAAACGAGTCACCTTCAGGGACTTTATGTAAAGGTGGGACCAAGCAAACCAAGTGCCAACCAGCAACGATTGCACAACAGCATAGAAGCAGGACGACGACTCAAACCACACCCTTGACACGGGTGATTAGCGGGAACAGTGGCTTGCAGCGGGTCAACTTCATGCACGATATTAGGCAAGTGACATGGTGCTCAATTCTTCATGTTCTCACGAACGGTACGACCATCAGACCCCTCAAGCGTAAGGACCCCATTAGGACTGACTGTGCGTACACGGAGAATGACAGGACCAGCCTGCACGTCGAGAGTGTCCCGCACTTTGCGATGCAAATAGACATAATCAACAACCTCAAACTTGACCATGCGTGGTTTGTACACCCCACTTCGCAAACGAGCATAACGCAGAGTGTCCCGGTGCTAAGCAGTGAGCAAGTTACCCATAGCAATAGGCATGTGCTTAAGGAACAATGCAACCATCTCGTTGAGGTGAGTCAACAGCAGATCGTGATCATCAGTGTGAATGGGGACAGTAACACGACGACAAATGGCAGAAGGGAGGAGGGGTTCTCGACCGTAGAGAAGGAAGTAAGGGGAGTACGAACGCAAAGAGGCTTGGTTGCTGAATTTGTAACCCATGGCCAGCCATGGAATACGCACATCCCAATTCGACACATCACACGTGAGAGCATACTTACGGAGGCTGCGCTTGACCGTTTGGACTACTCGTTCAGCAAGACCATCAGCCTGAGGGTGGTCTCGAGAGGTAGTGCGATGATCAATAAATGACTTATCAAGCAACTCAGCCAAGTCACCCTGAAACTCTGACCCTTGATCAGTGAGGACCTTAGCACACGCCCCATAGCGACATAGAACTCGCTCAGTGAACGCTCGAGCAATGTAGGCACTGGACTTATCAGGAATAATCACCAACTCGATCCACTTAGTGAGGTGCTCGATCATGACAAGGACGTAGCGCACTTCACCCTTAGAAAGGGGTAAAGGCCCAGCCAAATCCAGTGACCATCGATAGAAAAGCCCACGCAGGGGAAGAGGGTTGAGAATGGAGGAGAGCGCATTGAAAGTGTTCTTAACGCGGTCACATGACGTGCATGAACGAACAAAATTGCTGACCTGAGCGACCAACCCCTCCCACCATAACTCGGTCTGCAGAAGAGAACTCGTGAGTTTAACTCCAAAGTGCCCAGATTCTTCATGGACCTTACAAATAAGAGTTACGAGTTCCGAAGGGGGTGGGACGACTCGGGTGTGGTGAGGGAAGACACGCATCAAAGTCCCGTCATGCCACTGATATCAAACACAACGATGCAAAACTTGGTCCCGTTCCCGCGACGAGAGGGGAGAAGATCAGGTGTGAGTGCGCAAATACTTCATCACAGCGGAATCAGACCATACATCAGGCACTGCATGCAAGAGGGCAACCGGACTGACCGCACACGCACCCACAGGAGTAGAAAGACAACCGAGGTAATACGCAGCATGCCAGGCGGGCAGGATATGTTCCTGCTGGCTAGAGGCAAAACGCGCCCCAGTGAGATCAACGTCCGAGGGGTCAGGGTTGCGGTTGAGACTGTCTGCATCCTGGTTACTTAACCCAGCCTTATGTTTGATGGTGAAATCGTAGTCCTGAAGGATGAGGGCCCAACGTGCGTGTTTACCCGTGAGTTTTTGGTTGGTCATCAGCTATTTAAGGGGTTGGTGGTTGGTGATGAGTGTGAAGTGAGTACCATAGAGATATGGGCGGAAGTGCACCACAGCCCACACACTGCAGCCAAGCATTCCCCTTCATACGAGCTATAATTCCGTTCGGCAGAGTTGTTACTACGACTGGCATAGGCCACCACATATTCATGACCTTCCTCATCATCCTGAGCAAGGACAGCTCCCAAACCGAGATGACTCCAATCAGTGTGAAGGGAAAACGGCTTACTGTACTTTACTCTGCGCAAGATAGGAGCAGAGGATAAGAGATCTTTCAACTTGTCAAAAGCTACTTGACGTTCCTCGGTCCATTCCCAGGGCACATTCTTCTTCAGGAGTTCATTCAAAGGTGCAACAATCGCACTAAAGTCAGGGAAAAAACGACGGTAATACCCCGTGATCCCCATGTAGGCCCTCAACCTAGACACATCCGTTGGGACGGGTAGTCGGCGAATGGCATCGACCTTAACCTGTTGCAGTGTTAACCCCCCAGGAACAATGTGGTGACCCAAGTATGGAATCAAAAGGGTCGCAATCTTACATTTCCCAGGATGACACTTTAAACTCGCAGCCCTCAAGCATTGTAGGACCCGTTCTACATGTGTCAAGTGTTCCTCTACGGTACGGCTGAATATGAGCACATCATCGATGTAGCATCAAGCAAAAGGCAACCAACTAAGCACTCGGTCCATAATGCGCTGGAAACGGGCAGGTGCGTTCTTTAACCCAAACAGCATAATTTTCCACTGATACAAACGACGGTTTGCCCAAAAAGCGATTTTATGTCTATCTTTAGGATCAATGAGGATCTGGTTAAACCCCTGACGCAGGTCGAACACACTGAAAACACTGGCGTCCTCAAGGACATCAAAGATATCCTCGGGCACAGGCATAGGGTAGCGATCCAATTTTGTAACAGCGCTAAGTCCCCGATAATCCCCACACATACGTTTTTCCGTGTAATTACCCATTGCATCCTTCTTAGCAGGCATAACAGTGGGGGCGGCCAAATCCAACACTGACTCCTCAATCATATCAGCCTTTAACAACTCTGTGACTTTCTCTCGCACAATATCATGTTCGACCTTAGCATGACAGTATTCCCTTAGAAATGCCGGTTCGGTGGTGGTCAGATCAATGGTAAATTGAGAGACGGTACACTGCCCCAAATCCATGACTGACCGTGCAAAACAAGCCTCATTCCGTTCCAGCATCTGAGTGAACTGTAAGGTTTCCTCCGTAGTAAACTGTGAGCCCAGGTCCCACCCGTCCCTGAGTGTGGAAGCAAAATTAGCGGGAGATGGACCTGAGGTCTATAACTGCTATGCAGGAGTGAACAATTCCGGCTGAGCCCCCCCCCCCCAACCAAAAGCATACAAGAGGTAGGTTGGAGTATGAAGGAAAGGGGCAGGGAGTTGTGCGTTGAGGACAGGGAGTACAGAGAAAAGCCAGGTGAGAGCATGAATGTCCATAACCCAACCCAGAAGTTGGCAACGCTGAGAGGGGAATAAGGCAGGAGAGGCAGTAGCTTGGGGAAGAAATCGAGGATGAGTTCGCGTTCGGACGCGGAAGGCTCCACATATTGGTTTGTGTGGGAATCAAAGAACATCCCAGGCCCATAGTTTTGGAAGGCAAAAGAGTGGGGACGACTGACGAGAGTGGGGAATGCGGCCCGAGGGTGACCAGGGAAGTTCACTGGACAGAAGGAAGAGTGGTCAGGGCAAATGACTTCCATGGGACAACGGTGTGGGGCCAGGATGGAGGTGACAGTGATGCGAGGAAGGTGCACGTGGATGTGGTCAAGGATGGGCTGTAGTGTAGTGTGAGGGACAAAATTTTGCCAGAACATACGCAAACGGTGAGCGTAAGACCCCACGGCTGCGGCGTCGAGTGTAACGCCGGACCCCATAATAATTGTGATGGTGAGGAAGTCAGCCCGGATGTGAGCACAATCATCATCCGAAGAGTTCACGTTTTTGAGGAGGTATGCAGGTGGGAAAGATTGAGAAGTTTGAAGGAGGCCTAAGACGCGAATCAGCTCAAAGAATAATTGAGAGCGTGGATCAGCCAACCCTGTGCCTTGACCAGCCCAAGAATGCCCCTGACACTCCCAACCGCCGACGACAAGGTGAACTGGACCGATAGCGAGCAGGTGATCTTGGTGGAGAAGACGGATATCCTGGGGCAATGCGGAATAGGCGGTGTGATAGGCAGAAGTAGGGAGTAATGTGGGGAAGGCGAGGTGGAAGGCGGCAAGGTGTGTGCATCACAGTAGTAATAGTGAGCAATACAGTGACCACTTTGCAAAAAGCCTGCGACGGTAGAAGACACCCCGGCAAACAAATCCAACACAGTAAGCCCCTCGGGGGGAGGTAACCAAGGAACGGGCGCGATGTTAACAACGGCGAGGGAGGGTGTCGAAGTGGGATCAGGTGGAGGAGGTGAAGTGGGAAGGGCTGTAGTAGAGATCCCAGGGGACGGGAGAAAGTGTAAGGTTGCGTGGATCTGCTGCAGTGTGGCGAGAGGGAGAGGGTAGGAGGGCAACGGGGACGGTAAAGGAGGGTGTACCAAACAGGCAGGAAGGAAGGCAGGTTCAAAATCATGGAGGAGAAGGTAGGAAGGATCGGTGAGATCATGGGGACTAACATCATGAACAGTGACGGTGAAGGCTGCGGCCACGAGAGGGTAGAGGGGGTATATGTAAGAAGGAGGGGAAGGTCACCCAGATGGTGACCCAGAGACTCGAAGTCAACCCGATACGTAGCGATCTCTTGCCATAAATCAATAGTGAGCCCGATGAGGAAGTTAAATTCCTGTCCCATAAGGATATCGTAAGCGGTGGACTCAGTGACCATGCATTGGGCATAAAGGGTGACAGCAATGGGAGTGTGGGCATTGAGGGTGATAGTGAAATGAAACGTTTTACCAAATAGGCGATTAACAATTAATAAAGATCTTTATATCAGCAAGTAATCTTTATGGTATTTTCCGTTAAGTGGTTAAACGGCAAAGGACAACACACTAACAGTGAACAATACTCGTAAGTCAAATGCGAGTGAACTAGCATCAATTATGCAATCAGTAAACTCATACATAAGCAAGGTTAGAAGACAGTGCGTATCAATGGCTTCTCGCCTTGGATTCAGATCTCTCCCTGTATGTTGTACAAGAGAGTTGGCCTTGTTTTCGAATGCCGAACTCGAGAGCAATGCCTAGCACATGTACATGGAATGAGTTTATTGTGCAACGGCCAGTGCGATGGCACCGCCTACCCGGGAGTTAACCACGTTGGTAGGACCTCGATTAACCAAATCCACCGCCATCTCCCATCATCCCGAATCGCCATCCATCATAGGGATGTCATCTGGCCATTCATCTAGCATATCACACTTAGATGCACATCGAGGCAGTTCGCTGCTACCGAGTACGGAAGTCAGCTGGCTGTCAAAGAATGTGTCATCAAGCTGACTTAAGTTGACTTCAGCCGGCTGCTTCCGGCTGAGTCGTTAAACTGATAATAAATATAAAGTCCAGCAGACTGGTTATTAACTAGAGTTCAGCAGGCTGAACTTAATTAATCATTTTATTTAAATGAATACTATATCTACTAATATACTGATTCATTACAATCCCTCCAACTTAACTTGTTGTCGCCTCAACAACATTAAACTGCAGAAGTCTTAAATAAGGGAACTGAACCTGACCAGCCTCCCCCATTGACTGTCTCTTCAGCCTGTCACCTAGGGGGTTGTTCCTGGAGCTTCAGGATCAGGAGACTGAGATCTGGACCTAGATCTGGACAGCCCTCTAGGTCTGTCAGCTGGCCTTCTAAAGAACCCCGTTTGTTCTAAAGTTGGACCTCGAGGAGAACGAAGGATGGTAGCCTGGTCTTCACCCACTTGGGTGTTGATCCCCACATAGAGAGGCATTCCAGTAGGATGTTGAAATACATTGGCAAGAGGTACATGTCCCTGAGCAAAGGGGGAGGCCGGCATACCTCTGGCCACCCCGCGTGTCCCTCTTCTGAAACCCCTATCCTTTGGGGATTTCTGCCTGTGTCTGCTGCCAAGTACAGTCAAATCAGCTTCTTCCCTTGCTCGGGCAGGTCGGCTGGGGGAGCGAGTGCGAGGTCCAGTTGCCTCCATGACCAGGATCACGTTCCATATACCTGATCTTGGTTCCTTAGGAAGTGCCCCTGCTTGCCCCTGGGTCTCCTAAGTACCAGCTCCTGATGCTTCTCCTCTGCCTTGTTCTTCTTCCTCACCCTCCTCATCCTCCTCCTCTGAGAGAGTAGGAGTCTCGTCAACTAAGTCGTCCTGCTCCCTGGTAGACATGGAGTAGTCTACTGACCTCCCCTTCTTAGGGCGCGCTGGAGGTTGCTTGGCCTTCAGCCTACGATATCTATCCGGCCTGCATTCTTCGCCCATTTGACAAAGGCATGCTTTCCCTTAGAGAAGTAGTCTCTCCCCCTCCTGTTGTGCTCTTTGGTCTCTGCATTCATATTGCTCAGCCAGCCATTCAGCCTGGGGTCCCAAGGGGCAATGTGAGGTGGTAGGATGAGGTAGCCGTCTAGGCCATATTGGAAATCGTCAGGTTGGGCTCGGTCACACTCCTGCTTTTTGTTTGTGACGGTCATCCACCTCCAGTCTGTTGGCTGCTGGTAGTAATGGGGTCCATGTTCAGCCTTTCTCAGTTTACATGGGAACCAGTGGGGAGAGAACATCTGCTGTCCTGCCTCCCTGGCCAAGTACTCCCAGCTCCTTCTCTCAACTTCATTGTAAGCTGGCAATAGTGTGAGGTAGGATACCGTATCCTTAAAGCTATTGGGCCGCATGCTCACCATCCTGATGAGGCTCTGGTCTCCCACTATTTTCGGTATTGGGACTGGCTTGTTCTCTGAATCATCGGCCAGGTACCGGGCCTGCTCTGCTGTATAGCCCACCATCTTGGCATAATCCTCGTAGAGGACCACACCAGTGTGTGTCTCAATGTACCTACCCAGTGCTGCAGTTCCTTCCCTCTGTAGCAGTGTCGTCTGTTCCAGCTTGTTGATCTCCTGGGCTGCCAGCAATGCTTCCTTCAGGTTATCAAAGTTTTGGCCACCCACCACAGTATACCTGTAAGTGGCCAAGCTCTTCTGCGTGTCCGCTTCAGCCGATTTCCTTCTCTCCTCCTCTGCCGCTACCGCTTCTTCTTGTTGTTTCTTCTGTCTCTCCTCCTCAGCTTTCCTAAGGTTTTCCGCTTCTTGATCCTTCTTCCTCTGTGCTTCTTCTGCCGCCTCTTGTTGTTTGCGGACCCTTTCTTGTTCTCTCCTAGTGAGGGACGTCGCCGCCAGCTCCTTCTGGTATTGCTCCATTGACCTCCTGGTTTCTTTTGCCTTGCGCTTTCTGTCCTCCTTTTGTGTGGTGGGAGCCATTCTGCACATGTAACCAGGGCACAAGTTAGTAGGATATCGACCTTTGTCCTAGAAGTTGCAGGAAGGGAGTAAGTTAGAGGCAGTATGGTACATTCGTTCCTGTTTACCTTACAGGGTGATTGCTAGGAGTTGACGTAGTTGCGGTGCGCTAGACATAAACGTATGAAGGTGTTTACAGGTGTGTTAAGTGATGTATGGCTGTGCGAGGCCCTTTTCCCTTCAGCTAAAGGTGCTTTATGTGGGCCAGGCTGTCCCCTCTGTCACTATGCTGACACTTAGGGTTCACATAACTGTCCCTTTCTTGCTCTCGCACACTAACTGTCATATATTTTCCCCTCCAACTTAAATGGAGACAGGACCTCCTGTCACCTTCCCGTGTCAACTGAAATGACTGTCAGGGAGGTGCTCCAGCCGCCCGAAGGTGGAACCGTTTCAACGCCCCTTTGGCATTAGTCAAATGGTCTTTAAATTCCCAAGTGTCCCCAGAGGTATCGTAACCCTTCCATTGAATGAGGTACTTCATGACATATTTAGACGATCGACGGACCGAGCGCGCGTCTAAAATCTCCTCAACCTCATATTCCTCAGGGTCGCCGTCCCGGACAGCGGGGACCGGTCCCGGTTGGACAGGTAACCGACCTGTGAACAGTGTATCACCTTTGATGTATGGTTCCAGGAAGGAGACATTAAGGACCGGATGACCCTTGTATTTGGCTGACATGTTCAGTTTGTAAGCATTCTGACCGACACGACGCACCACCGAATATGGACCGACCCAGACAGGGCCAAGCTTTTTCTTGACCACACCAGGGAGGTACAGGTGCTGAGAATGCAGTTTGACTAAATNATGCAGTTTGACCAAATCGCCCTTAGAAAATGTCAGTTCTCGACGGTGCTGATTAGCGTACTATTGTTGGTTTTCTTGGGCTTTGTGCAGGTTCTGCTGGACTTCTGACAGGGTGTCAGCAAAATCCTGAGTTAAATGTAGGGAGACCAGATTGTCAATCCCTTTAGGGTGGGTTAAAGACTCCCCTAGGACATCTAAAGGAGACTTAGGGACTCTACCCAGGCTTGGTTCAAAAGGAGTCTTGCCCGTTGACACGTGCACCGCACTGTTGACCGCAAACTGGATTTGAGGTAACAGGTCATCCCAATTATCTTGTTTTTGGTTAATATAGGCTCTCAGTACCTCTTGCAAAACTTGGTTAGTTCTTTCAGTCTGCCCATCAGTCTGAGGGTGGTTTGCTGTGCTGAGCAGCTGCTTGACTCCCATTAACCCCATTAAAGCCATCCAGAACTTGAAGGTAAATTTCGAGTCTCTGTCTGAGATGATATTAGAGGGCAGCCCATGTTGGCATACTACATGGTTGTAGAACTGTCTCACTGTTTCGAGTGCAGTTACTTTGACAGTTGTGGGGATGAAAATGACCATTTTTGTCAGTTTATCCACGACTACCAGTATCGAATCATGCCCATTGGCAGTTCGTGGCAGTGTGACCACCCAGTCCATGGATATTGTTTCCCAGCGGCCAGCTGGGATGGGAAGCGATTGTAAGAGGCCCCCCGGTGGTGTGTGCCTAGACTTATTCTTTTGACACTGGTCACAAGACTTAACGTATTTCAAGACCTCCCGAGGTAAACCCTCCCAACGATAATGTTTTGCCAGTTTGCCAACAGTTTTGGCCTGCCCCAAATGCCCACCCAGTAAACTGTCACGTGCTTGACTCAATAAAAGGGACCTTATTTCCACGTTAATAGGAATGACCAGCTTCAGCCTGCCTGAAGTGGTTTCAGTCACCCAGACCCCTCCCTTAAGCTTATACCCGAGTGCAGTAGCACGACACACACCAGTAGTGGGGCTGGGCTCAAATGTTGGGTCAGAAAGGTAGGCTTTCCTAAGTTGTTCAAGGAAGGACTTTTTCACCTTTAGTGAAGTGAGTGCACACAGGACTTTATCTACAGCATGCTGACTAAAGTTCCTTTCTTGCAAGTCAGGTCTTCTAGAGAGTGCATCAGCAGGATTCAACTTCCCTGGTTTGTAGTCGATCTGGACTTGGAACTGCTCCAGCATCTGGCTCCAGCGGTTCTCCCTCCTCGACAGCTTGGACTCTTTCTGAAAGTGCGTCAGAGCTAGATGATCTGTAATCACCTTAAAGGCTTTACCATGTAAGTATGCTCTCCACTGTTTGAGCACATGAATGATAGCTAGCAGCTCTTTATCATGCACTGAGTAATTAATCTCCGCTGGATTAAATTTCATAGACTCATACANGACTCGTACAACATAGGGTGCCACTCCTGCCGTACCTTACCATCCTTTGTGGTTTTGTCCGCAGGCTGCAACAAGATAGCACCCATGGCAAAGTCAGAGGCAACAGTGACCACCTGCACCCGTTTGCTGGGGTCATACACGGCTAGCACCGGGGCAGAACTGAGAGCATCTTTGAGGGTCTGGAAGGCAGCCTGCTGCTCTTCCCCCCACACATACCCTATGTCTTTCTTAGTAAGGTCAGTCAGTTTACTGGCCTTTGTGGAATAATTCTCAATAAATCTCCTATAGTATTTAGCCAACCCGAGGAAGGATCTAACTTCAGAGACAGAGTGTGGTACTGGCCAGTCCCTTATGGTCTGGACTTTCTTAGGATCCACACTGATGCCCTCTTTACTGACAACGTGGCCTAAAAATTCAATACTTTCTTCAAAGGAATCACACTTGCTCATTTTGGCATATAAGTGATTTCTTCTCAGAGTGTCCATGACTGTCTTCAAGTGTCCAGCGTGCTGAGCTTCATCTTTAGAGATAATTAAAATATCATCCAAGAAAACTTGCACAAACTTATCCAAATAAGGTCTGAAAATGTCATTCATAGCACCCATGAAGGTCGCAGGAGCATTAGTCAGTCCAAATGGCATCACGTTGAACTCATAGTGTCCATAACGTGTGCAGAAGGCAGTCTTGTGTTCATCCCCCTCAGCAATTCTGATTTGATGATTACCACTCTTGAGATCAATCTTACTGAACACCTTAGCATTAGACAGGGTATCAAGCAAGTCCTCGATTATGGGTAAAGCATACTTGTTTCTTTACTGTAATTATGTTCAGAGCTCTGTAATCCACACACATCCGCATACTGCCATCCTTTTTCTTAACAAATAGGATGGGTGCGCCGTAAGGTGATTTACTGGGAGAAATATAACCATTTTCCTCAAGCTCTGCAATCTGTGTTTTCAACTCCTTGCTCTCCACATAAGACAAGCCATACGTGCGTTGCCAAGGTGGCTGACTCCCAGGTAATAGATCAATCCTATGATCTACTTCCCTCTTAGGGGGTAGTCCTGGAGGCATATTAAATACATCCGTGTACTGAGCAACAATTTTTGCAGCAGTAGGGTGCTCCGGAGGGCTTACCTTTTTCTCAACCACTTCTTCAGGTTGAGGAGGTACCTCTCTTAGCAGCAGACAGAACATTCTGTCTTCCTTCTGGTTCCAGCTTTTGACGAACTCCATTGCATTCAGCAACTTGCATCCTTCTGGAAGCCTCTTCTTTTCCTTCATTTGCCATCCACACAGGACAAGAGGAAGAGCACTGGTGGGTGCCAAGTCAGTCTGCCCATCACTGGCTCCTCTCACTTTAACTGTACCTCTGCTCCAACACACTTCAGCTTGATGTCTATTAAGCCAGGACCTGCCTAGCACAAGATCATAAAAGCGAGTGTTGAGTACCTCAAATGTAAGCGTTTCAGTTAGAATTGCAATGCCGGAACCTAACTGGACCTCAATAGGCTTGGTTATAACTCCTCTCGGGATACTTGAGGCATCTCCAAGGAATATTTGTCTATTCCCTTGGGTGACAATAGGCAGTCTTAGCCGCTTAACTAAGTCCTTATGGATAAGTGTCTCTTCCTGACTTTCGCATTGTTCTCCTGACTTAGCAAAGAAATGTTGGACATCAGGTGGAACAAGAGCATCCAGAGTGTGCACTCTCTGGAGGTCTATATTGCTGATGGTCTCCTTTATCTGGTTGTCAGGCATGCATAGTGAATCCAGTTCAGCAGGACCCATAATACCTGCTACGAGGGCAGCTAGTGACGACTCACTATCTCTAGCATCCTCACAGTCAGTAGATTGGATTACTGAATGTTGCTGTCTTTTAAAGGCTGGTCTTTTCTCTCGACCTTTGGAAGGTCCTTGACTGGACACTGCTCTCTGAAGTGACCCGTCTGCTGGCAATGGAAGCAAACAGATTTTGCTGCGGCTCGTCTCAGCTTAGTCCTACCACCACCTCTTCCGTAGCCGCCTCAAGAGAAACCACCTCGACCTCTAGACTGTATAGCATTATACTCATACTCATATCCATCACCCTGATCATCCTCAGCCTGGTCTCCTTCGATTGCATTGTAGGAACCGTGGGGCTTTTTGACAATCTTAGACACCAAAGCATTAGTCTGGCGCTTGTGATTGAACTGCTGTTGATCCCAGGCATCATCATCCTGGATCAAGTCAGCCAATTTTTCATACTTCTTCTCAGCAGAATGACCCGAGACTTCGGATTTCAAGCCATACCTGAAGTATGCTATCCTATACCGTTCTAGCAAGTCTGGCTGTTTCATCATATTCTTCTGGAACTTCTGAGCAAACTCAGCAACTGAAGAAGTCTGCTTCAGTGTCAGGGAGATCATCGCATAGATAGCTTTCTCCTGCTGGTTGATGACATCAAACTTCTCATGCAACTTCTCGACAAACTCTACCCACGTAGGGTCACCGAGTTGCCGAGCCTTACGCTCTCCTTTCCAGTAAAGCCACCAGTCTGCGGCACTGCCTTTTAGTAGCGCACCGGTGTGCCTGACCTTCTCGTAGTCTTGCAGTTCTGGGTAGTTCTCCAGCCACTGCTCAACATCCGCGAGAAACTTGATCAGGTAATATTTTCTGTTTCCCTCAAGATCATAGTCCTGGGGAGGTTTTGGCTTGGGCTTACTAGGCCCTCTGCCACCACCACCAGTGGTTTGAGACCCCACTTGGTCTCTGTCCCGCAGTAGAGACATTATGATTCTTTTGTCCTCCTGTTGGGACTGATACATGGTCGCCATTTGCAACTGCATTTGAACGAACAATGCTCCCCAGTCTNCAGTTTACACTCTGGGGTGGTAGTCTAGCAAATGCAGCAGCAGCATTGGCATCTACTCTTTGAGTAGTGTCCTCAACAGTCCCTCTCGCTCCTGCAGCAGCAATTCCTGCCGCATTCAGCCGGTCACGTATTTGACCTAGGGGTACATTGAGTTGTACAGCAGGAGGTGGGTTCAGGACATTGGCCCTGGATGCCATAAGTTCTTCAACAGTGCGCTCGTCAGCTGGCTGTCCCTCCCTCCTTTTTGTATCTTCAGCAGCCTTTGCTAATTGTTTAGCTTCTAATCTGGCTCTCTCCTCCTCAGTTTGCTTTGCTGCGACTGCGGCAATAGCAGCTGCCTCATCTACAGTCTCTCTAGCTACAGAATCTGCCAGAATATGTACGGGTTCCCGCTACATGGCTTTTTGCCTGGTTTTTGACATTCTCGTTATCCTGGTGCTCCATGTCTTAGGAGTTGCTAGTTTGAGACCTTGTCCTTACCATACAAAGAAGAGTGTGATAACCGCTCCGATACCACTAAAATGAATAGACTTACCAAATAGGCGATTAACAATTAATAAAGCTCTTTATATCAGCAAGTAATCTTTATGGTATTTTTCGTTAAGTGGTTAAACGGCAAAGGACAACACACTAGTAGTGAACAATACTCGTAAGTCAAATGCGAGTAAACTAGCATCAATAATGCAATCAGTAAACTCATACATAAGCAAGGTTAGAAGACAGTGCGTATCAATTTGAAAATTACACGGAAAAGAGATAGGCAGCGTTACGCCAGGACGCGAGACGGGAGCTACCGCCTGCAGATGACGCAGATTCAAGAAGGAGACTTCGTCTACCGCAAGCGCCAGACCGAGACCATTATCGACACCAATTCAGGAGCAGTGATCTTACGCGTGAAACATGCGTTTGACAATGGTGTGTTAGAACTGGAAGGTTCTGATGGTAAAACCATGAGAGACCACGTGTAGAATTGCTCGCTATGCCATTTGCCGAATATTGATCCTATGGTTAAGGTTGTGCCCGAGGGATTGGTGCCAGCCACGCCTTGTGCCAGCTGCAAAGTGCTGGATGATCAGGAAGCAATGGTAACTTGCGATAAGTGTGGTGCCCGTTGGCACACTTTTTGCATTGGCGAGGAAGAGAATATGGCAGGACGATGGGAATGTCCTGACTGCTGAAATGAATCGACTTACCAAATAGGCGATTAATAATTAATAAAGATCTTTATATCAGCAAGTAATGTTTGTGGTATTTTCGTTAACTGGTTTAACGGCAAAGGACAACACACTAGCAGTGAATAATACTCGTCAGTCAAATGCGAGTAAACTAGCATCAATAATGCAAATCAGTAAACTCATACATAAGCAAGGTTAGAAGACAGTGCGTATCAATGGCTTCTCGCCTTGGATTCAGATCTCTCTCAGTAAGCTGTACAAGAGAGTTGGCCTCGTTTCCGAATGCCGAACTCGAGAGCAATGCCTAGCGTATGTACATGGAATGAGTTTACTGTTCAACGGTCAGTGCGATGGCACCGCCTACCCGGGAGTTAACCACGTTGGTAGGACCTCGGTTAACCAAATCCACCGCCATCTCCCATCATCCCGAATCGCCATCCATCATAGGGATGTCATCTGGCCATTCATCTAGCATATCACACTTAGATGCACATCGAGGCAATTCGCTGCTACCGAGTATGGAAGTCAGCTGGCTGTCAAAGAATGTGTCATCAAGCTGACTTAAGTTGACTTCAGCCTGCTGCTTCCGGCTGAGGCATTAAATTGATATTAAATATAAAGTCCAGCAGACTGGTTATTAACTAGAGTTCAGCAGGCTGAACTTAATTAACTATTATATTTAAATGAATATTATATCTACTAATATACTGATTCATTACAGATAGGAAGGCGGCGACGGGTTTGATATGCAGTGTGGTTTAAGGAGGACATGGCGGTAGTGACGGGGTTTGGGCAAGGCTCGAAATTGGCGGCGGTGATGTTAAGGTGTCGACACATGACGGCCCCCAAGAGGACTAGCTGAGCACCCGTATCAATAATGACCATACGAGGGGCTAGACCGGCAATAAGGAGACAAGCATGTTGGTTGTCGAGCATGACGTTACGAGGCAATGCACGCTGCCGTTCAAGAGGAGTGAGGAAGGAGGGCAATGGGACTGACCTGAGGGAGGACGGCTCCTGCAAGGGAGAAGGGGTGAAAGAGGGAGCAGTAGGAGACAACCCACCTAGCGACGAAGTCGAAGCTGCTGCTGCTGCGGTTGGTGCTGCGGCTGCTGGCGTCGAAGCTGCTGACGGGGCCAATCCCGCACGGCAGGCAACCAGAGGAGGCGCGGGCGGACAACTGGTGTTAATCGGTGGCGGCGCGTGGGAAGTTGGCGCGGGTGGGATGGCGGCGCGTGGACGTCGGCGGAGGAGCTCTAGCGTGATCTCGTCCTGGGCCTGCGTCAAAGCAGCCGAAGATACGGTGAACAAGGATGGAGAGAGTAGTGCACCCGCGCGTAACTGCAAAGCTGGCGGGGGAATAAACGGCGCGGGACAAGGAACCATGGGAACGGGCGCCGGGACCGTAGGGACTGGACGAGGCAGTAGCTGATTAGGATCACTCAAAGGGGGAGAACAAACAGAGTTCTGCGGGGAGGAATGACGGACGTCCGCGTTGCAACGAGCATAAGTGACCCGCCCAATGCAAGACGTGACAATGTAAGGTAAACCCTTGGCAGCGGACTGCAATAAGGCCCCGGGAGGACTCGAAACCACCTGGATTGCGTCGCGACCGACAGGCACCGGCGTCGGAGCTGGCGAGGTAAAAATTGCCGGAGCTGCGACTACCTCCACCACCACCAACGCCGTAGGAAGGGGTCCGGGTGTCGCCCGAGGCGGGGTCGCCGGTCGTGGCGGGCTAGGAGGTTGGGACAGGTCTGCCACCACTTGGGCATATGAAGGGGGAAGCAGCAAGTCGCGCTCGACAGAAGCCGCTGCCGCGCGGAGGTTGTCACACACTAGCTGTGCCTGCAACTGGGCCGCGGGGACGTTGTTTGGGAGGATGACCAAGGTACCTGCAACAGCCGGACGAGCTAGCGTATCCCGAATTGGCACGGGCAGCCGGGAATGAGCGGGCCCTAAGGTTTCATCGGGCTCGAACAGGTCGAACGAGCGCGGCAGCTGAGCAGACTGCTCAAGGCTCCGCCCGTGGTCGGGTCCTACGGCTGGGGCATCACGGCCCTCCGCAACAGCCACACGGCGACTGTGAACTGCATGGACGCCTACGACCAGGTCGCCGTCCTCATCCTTAGTCACATTATATGCATGGTCAAGAGGACGGGGAAACCAAGAAGGGTAGGTGGAACCAGGCCCACGAGGCGGCAAGGGATGCAACCCGACGAACTGAGCAGGAGTAGGCTCCGGTTGCGACCCTACGCGACGATGCATGTCCTGCATGCCAGCCTGCATGGCAGCCAACTGCTGGCGCAAAAGAAATCTTGCGCTGGGGTTAGAGTTAGAGTTAGGGCTAGGGTTAGGGTTAGGGTTAAGGTTAGAGACCCCAACTTGGTATGCGGGGGAGAATGAACTGGGAGCAGGTGAATAGGGAGAGGAGGACCCTGCAAGACTGCTATGCGAAGACGGAAACCTTGAGAACCCCGGATGAAAACCTGGAAAGACAGGAGGTGGGGAAGCATATTAAGATGGCACCTAGGCTGGAAGAGCGCCACTGAGCCCTGCAGGCGGCATTGTGCCCTTCTGGAGCTTGAGGACCACCCCGACGGCACCAAATGGGGATGAAGAAGAAAACACTTCTCCACCAAGTGCCTCTTCTGGCGGCAGTAGTCGCACACTGGAACCACCCGCTTGGGCGCGGCTGCAGGTCCCGCTCCCAAGACGGCCGTGGAAGCTGGCGGAGTGGGTACCTGCACTGCATGCACTCCCACAGCCCCACCCTTAGCAGTCCTACGCTCGGCTTGCGACGCAGCCTGCACCATCTCTATCTGCTTCGCCCACTTGCAAACCTCGTGTACACTCCGCTGCGGTATAGCAGTGAGAGCAAGCTGATGGTTAAGGGTCTGACACAGGGAGGTAGACGCAGAGAAAGCACTGATGAACTTAATGCAAGCCTGAGTCACATCCACGTACATGCCCGTATCTTCCCTCAACTGCTGGAACCGCTCGTAAGCCATGTTAGGCGTCTCACGCGCAGAACGCACAAAGTCCCTCAACTCATCCTGTCAAGAACAGGTGTTAGCAAGAAAATGCCGATGAAACATCTGCAGAAGAGTGTCAATGCGATCCAAGACAGCTCCGGGTGCGGGACCATGCAAAGGTAGAACAATGCCCAGCACCGCCTCCTGCTGGCGCTGTAGCATGGACCGATGATGGCGATCCACCACTCGCGTCGCCAGCTGCTCCACGGGAGTGGCATACGATGGTAGAGCGAGCTCAACTGGTCCAGGTCCTGCCGGTTCTCCGGCAGCCCCCCCAAGAAGTGCAAGTTCCCCCCCTTCATCCCCAGCCGGGCCGTGCCCCGCCGCCGCGACAATTACTGCAGCGGCGGCAGCGTCCAGCCCGGCAGCCATGGCGGCTGCAGTAGCAGCAGCTGCAGCTGCTACTCGAGGATGGTCCGCCTGCGAGACTAGAGGAGCCTCGACAATGGGAATAGGGATGGCCCCAGGCACAACGTCCAATACCGTCAGGACAATGTCCGCTCTAAACCTCTGGTAGAATAATAACGCCTGCCCGCCCAGGAGTGAGGGTAACGTGTCAAAAAACAAGTTACGCGTGAGGTTATGGTTACGAGCACACATCATCGCCATCGAAGCGTCAATCCCTATGCCACGATGGAAATGCCATCGGAGTGTCCCGTGTAGGTCTGCAAAAGCAACGCGGAAGTAGCCATAGTAGGGAACTCCTCAAAACCCAACAAAAACTTTGCCTTGGCAAGCTCTAGCTCATGTGCCAATTCGCGTCCCTCAAGCAAAGGCACGGGCTCGAGGGGGAGGGGAGTGGCCAATGCAAAAATGATGTAGTGAAACAGATAGATGAAGTACTTAGTGAAGTATAATACTTTATTCATTCAAGACAAGGATCTTTGAACACAAGTGGTAGCTTCTTGAAAGAGAGATGGCTTCTTGAAAGTTAATATATTTCTGGAATTTGGCAAGTACAAGAGTGATTCTGGAACGTCTTTCTATGTTCTAGCTCTTGTTTATATACTTGCTACATAAGTAATTTCTAGGAAGGTGTATGTTGATGTGCTGGCACCCAACACATCCCAAAACTTGCCACCTCTTTCTAGAATAATGTACACATGTCCTTTTGACCTAAAAATGGCATATTTGACCTTTGCCACGTGGAGTTCTTCTACGTCTTTCCTCTAACTTTGAAAATGCCTTAGAAGGTTCAAAGGACATGAACCAAGTCACTAGAGAACCTATTCACACTTGAATCCACACAATACTACTCCAAATATATTTGAAAACATTAACATATATGCAAACTAATATATAGTAACTCAAATCACTACATCACCCCCCCGACAGAAAAAGCGACGTCGCGGCGCGTCAAGGAAGGTCTTACACATGTGGAGCAGACTAGTCAACAGCTTCAAGTCAGATGCCACACATGTGAAGAGGATTAGTCCAAGGCGCCAAGTCAGGTGCTACACATGTAAGGTAGACTAGGCAAGGTCGTGGGTGGTGTGACCTTATCGGCTAGCCTACTCCTTGATGATGAAGAAAATTGTACAAGTTGGCCCAGAATCTGCCACAAATTCAAAAATTCATAGCGTCCACAGAACTGCTTCAAATCTAAAAATTTGAGTGCCAGACGGACCGCGTCGGAGAACTCTACCGGGTCACCAAATTTGAGAGCATTCTAATTTCTGTAGTGTCTTTGAGAGCTGAGAGAGTAGGCACTCCTCCAAATCTGTGCAGAAACTTCTGAAAATCATAAGTCCTTCTATACTTCTCCAAATTCTGCAAAGTAAATCTCAATAATAGGCGTTGTAAGATGTTCTACTAGAGTCTTGAGTTTCAGAGCATTCCAAGTTCAGGGGAGGGTACAATGTGAGAAGGCATATTCTGCCCTAACAATGCTTGCAGCCTGACCCCCTTCTACTCAGAGCATCATATCTCTGTCACCAATGCTCCACATTCAGCAAACTTGGACTCTAAATGACTGGCTACTCATGGACTACAGCCAAGTAAAGTTTCAGAATTTATTATGCAGAGACCTATCACCAGTAGCAATTTTAATTTTCTGTACAGAAACTGCGAGAAAAGAAGAGTGCCTGATGTTAATTTTTCCTCTTTCTTGTTCTTGCAGGCTGCCTCCAAGGGGTCTTCTGCTGCTTCTTGATGGTGGCAGGCTGCCTCCCTGAAGTCTTTGGGCTTCTAGTAGAGAGACTTGGGACTGGTCCAAGATGGGGGNAGACTTGGGGCTGGTCCAAGATGGGGGCTGGCGGCATGGAAGCGCTTCAACTTTCTCTGAACTTTGTCAAGGTAGTGCGCCGCCACCCAACTATTCTCCGAATCTGGATATCCTTTCCACTTGATCAAGTATTGCTGCTGTCTCCTGAAATTTCTCATAGCCACTATGTCTTCCACTTCGTACTCCAAATGATCATCCACTATTGTTGGGGCTGGTGGGGTTGTCACACGTCCTGGGAACTTGTTGTCGGGTTGCACATATGGCTTGAAGAGGGAAGCGTGGAATACGGGGTCGATGTGCATAGTCTGGGGAAGTTCTAGCTTGAAAGCAACGGGGTTGACTTGCTGGATAATCTTGAAGGGTCCCAAATACTTGGGAGAGAACTTGCTGCCGGCAGGCCTGTTGTTCAGGGAAATATTCTTAGATGATAGTAACACGTTGTCACCCACTCTGTACGTAATTTCTCTTCTGGATCTGTTCGCCACTCTTGCTTGAGCATCTTGCGCGTGTTGTAGAGCTTTCTTCGCTGCTGTAAGGGTTGCTTCTAATGTCTCCATAAAATCTATGGCTGCAGGTACTTCATCATGGCCAGTCGTGAAGCTCAGTGGCGTGGTCGGATGGAAGCCATAGTTGAGGAAGAATGGGGACTCTTGGGTAGAGGCCTGCGT
>WELA01006442.1:648787-666561 GCA_009602735.1 Mesotaenium endlicherianum
GCGATCTAGTCCGCGTCACCTACCGGCCCCTAGCGGATCCTCACCAAAGGGCATTTTGTGTTTCAATGTGCACAAGGGACACATTCTTGCCTATTCGTGACCCCCTAAAACCCCTAGCTTGTGCGCACAAATCCGCGAGCCCCTTAGCCTACATAAGCTTTGCATTTCCATAGTATATGTGCATCATTGAGGCTATAACTTGGTGACTGCATCACCTACTCCTAGAGGAAGCTTCCTCAATTTTCAGATCCACTTTTGAGGCGCTATCTAGGTAGAACCACCCAAGGTAAGCTCGGCCAATGAGGGACATGTAGCATATCCTACGCACCTTGCTTTGATTGGTTTGAGTTATGCTTAGCCTATAGGAGTGCTAGTACATGCCTTGTACACATTAGTGGACATAGGAGAGCCTCCTAGAGTGACTACATGCATTGGATCCGCCGCATACCCCGCCGGATTTCCAGGAGTATAAATACTAGAGATGTCCCTAGAAGAGACATCTTTTAGAAGTCCATTATGCCAGGTGTAAGTAACAGAGATTATCAGTAAAGCTTACACTTTTATCTCTTGTGTTTTCAGGACCACTTAGTTACTCTCTTGTGAAGAGCAAGCCCTCCAGGCTTCCAGTCACTTGAAGAACTTCACAAGTGGTGAGCAAAGTCACAGCTTAAGCCCTTGCCATAGGACTACTCTGAAGATCATGATGTGCTTCCAGTGATCTTTTGGGCCATACTTCATTAGTTGTTTTCCTACCAGATTACAGACTTGAGGTGCTCACTCTGGAGAGTACACTTCCCTTAACTAAAACATTTGACACTTGACTCCTTTTTTGGCTATAAAGCCATTTGTATTGTAGACTTCATTGCAGCAAAGCCTGCTTGTCTATTGTGTGCTGCTTATGCCGACAATGCGCACCCGATCTCTTAACGCACGACAAGTACAAGAGTGATTCTGGAATGTCTTTCTATGTTCTAGCTCTTGTTTATATACTTGCTACATAAGTAATTTCTAGGAAGGTGTATGTTGAGGTGCTGGCACCCAACACATCCCAAAACTTGCCACCTCTTTCTAGAATAATGTACACATGTCCTTTTGACCTAAAAATGGCATATTTAACTTTTGCCACGTGGAGTTCTTCTAGGTCTTTCCTCTAACTTCGAAAATGCCTTAGAAGGTTCAAAGGACATGAACCAAGTCACTAGAGTACCTATTCACACTTGAATCCACACAATACTACTCCAAATATATTTGAAGCCATTAACATATATGCAAACTAATATATAATAACTCAAATCACTACAAAAGGGAGCTAGTGAGACCCTAAGAAACAGTTCTTCTCTTACAAGAGGTGTCGAGTGCAACGAAGTAAACAAGTCAGAGGGTCCGTTTACAATCCCAGTAGTAGACCCCTCTCCCTCAATGCCAGAAGTAGACAAGTTAGGTAGCAATTCACGCTGATACAGTGCGCCACTCCTTGTGCGTCTCGGCGTGTGCTGCATGCAAACCTGCACAAGGTGGATAGCTGGCGTCCACTATACCTAGTGTCATGATTTATTGAGTCGAAGTCGTTGCACGTACCCGAGCTACAAGCGTGTGAGCGATCAACCTCGAACGGGCATTTGCCTCTTTGCATTTGTGTGATTTAGTTTATTAAGTTGCAATGCTCGTATGCCTAGGGGATAGATGCCACGTGACAAGTCAACACTTGTCACGTGCGCCAGACCTATATTAGACGCACCAGGGGTACAGGCCGAATACCCCGTCCAAAATAGGACGGTGGTACCTGACTTTGTATTCGTAGCCACTACAGGCCGCAGGGACGCAAGCGACAGCCCGAAGCAAAGGCAACAAGAGCCGAGGGGGCCACGTGGAGCCACCGGAAGGTGGCGGGCTTCTGCGCTTGGCCCAGGGTCACACGACAGCCAGCCCGAGCATTGATTGTGCTCGGCGCCAAGCGACGGGAGCCACCGAGGCCACGTGGCGCCACCGGAATGTGGCGGGCACCTTCAAGTGGCCCAGGGGCACTTAACTGCCCGTCACTTGGGCCCAGGCACTCCTAAGTGCCCGACACCCAAGTGGCGAGGCCACCAAGGGCACCAAGGGCCACCGACCGACAGCTGCAGCCCGTCGGTCGGCCCATGCGCAGCCGACCAACATGTGCTCAGTCGCCAGGAACCGTCACAGCCTGCAGGAGTACCACGGCTTGGCGGGCAATCGTCCGATTGCACGAAGATAAGTGTGCAAGCTTCTCTCACAAGCTTAGCATGTGCTAGAGTGAGCTCTACCTATCACAAGCATTAAGCATATTCTAGCATCTCGCTTTTGATTGGAGTGAGGAGTAACTAGCCTATTGGAGCGCTAGCACAATAGGTATATGTGTGTATATGCAAAGGTAGATCTTAGATGAAGACTACATGCATTGAATCCACGCCTAACCCGCCGGGTTTCTACGAGTATAAGTGCTAGAGCTGTCCATAAAGAGACATCTTTTTAGAAATACCCATTATGCCAGTTGTAAGTCACAGAGATAATCAGTAAAGCTTACACTTTTATCTCTTGTGTTTTCAGGACCACTTGGTCTCTCTCTTGTGAAGAGCAAGCCTTGCTGGCTTCCAGTCACTTGAAGAACTTTACAAGTGGTGAGCAAAGTCACAGCTTCAGCCCCTGCCATAGGACTACTCTTGAAGATCATGATGTGCTTTTAGTGATCTTTTGGGCCATACTTCATTAGTTATATTTTTACCAGTTTACAGTTTTGAGGTGCTCACTCTGGAGAGTACACACTCCCTTGATAAAAACACCCAACACTTGCCTCCCTTTTTGGCTATAAAGCCACATGTATTGTAAACTTCATTGCAGCAAAGCCTGCTTGCTTATTATGCATTGCTTGTGTCTATAGTACGCACCCGACCTCCTAGTGCACGACACTAGACCCAGCGAATGCGTGACTGGGGAGGGCGACAAATCGCCGGCTCCACGACTGAGCAAATTTGGTGAAGGACGGCGAGCAAACGCCTAGCAGCGGCGTACGTGGCGAGGCACCTGGCCCCACTCCACAAACAACCAAAAGGATGGCGGCCGCAAACGGCGGCTGCCGCTACCCCTAGCACAGTGCCGACGCAGCTGCGTTGCACGTAGCTGCTGTTGGCGGGACTGCAGCTGGCGCAGCTGCAGCTGAACAGCTACTGCTGACGCAGCCGCAGTTGACGCGACAGCTGCTGACACAACGGCTGCTGACGCAGCCGCAACTGACGCGGCAACTGCTGACGCAGCTGAAACAGCTGCTAAAAACAACTGCTGCTACAGCAGCCGCAGGTGGCGCAGCAGCTGCTGACGCAGCTGGCGCAGTTGACGCTGGCGCAGCTACTGTTGACGCGGCCGCAACCGACGCAACAGCTGCTGACGCAGCCGTAGCTGGTGGTGCAGCTGCAAAAGACGCAACAGTTGCTGACGTTGCAGCTGCCGACGCAGCTGAAACGGCTGCTGCTGAATCAGCAGCAACTGACGCAGCTGGCGCAGCTGACGCTGGCGCAGATGCAGCTAACGCACCAGCTGCTGATGCTGCCGCAGCTGATGTTGCAGCTGCTGACGCAACTAACACAGTTGCTGAGGCAGCTGCTGCTGATGTAGCTGCAACCGGACAGTTAGCGCAAACTCACACACTCTCGCAAAACTTACCCTCCCACACCCAAACGCGCACACAAAAACCCAAAGGGCGTGCAATCCGGCCAAGAAGGGATGGGATTGCCCACACACAAACACTAACAATGCCCTCCCCAACCGGCCAACACAACACTAGCTAGCACGCAAGCAAGGATGTGCCCGGTCCGAGGAGAAGCAAACACAAACAACTAACAACACACAAACCCGCCCGGCCTAGGTGACGAACCTGTAGATATCAGGGCCGAGCAACCGGCTCAAGGGGTGAGCCGGCTCCTAACTAACGCGCACAAGGGATGCAACCTAGAGCTCAAACAACACACGCAAGAACACAATGCTAACACATAGTGCACGCAACCGGTCCTATTAAGGGGCCGGTCCTAAACATCCACGGCGTGTTCTCACAAGTTGCAAGGTGTGACTTTGAAGCTCCACTTGCTCACGATTAGCGCAAGCAAGCTCCACGCACGAGATCTCTCTCCTCGTGAAGTCGTAGAACGGCTTCCGCCACTAGAGTAGCTCCACCCGTCCCTAGCTTTTCTAATCCGTTTATACGGGTTAGTTTTGTATGTAAACAAGCTAAGGCGGAGTAGTACTACCTAGAGCGTGAGTGCACAAACCCACCATGTCGAGCAAACTACTAGTGGAAAGCTATGTTATGGCCGCGAGAAAGAATGGGGTGTTCGCGACTAAATGTGAGGGGTGGTGAACACTACGAGCAACCTACACATAGAAGTGAGGAAAGCAAGAGTGGATAAGCACGCACTACGAGCATTTAGTCACATAGAAAAAAATATCATCTCTCTCATAAAAACGAACATACAAAATTAACACCGAAATGGTGTTAGCTCGCGGACTAAGTAGCGTGCTCTCGAATGCTACGCCCAGTGCCTACGAAAACTCACCAAACTCTAAACTCTACGATGAACGCGTCATCGCGTTATCTCACACAAATCCACAATAAACTAAATATGAAAAAGAAGAGAACCTAATGGTCGACACACAACCGTACCACTCAATGACTGTGGCCAAAAGGGAACCCGACACCCCAATGTCCCCTACTCGCCCTAAATCCTAGCAATCCTTGGGCATACCCATGGGGATTGCCTATGATACAGTGATGATCTAGCCATGTACCATGGGGGATTGCCCTGGGTACCTGCGCCGACCCTTCAGGCGAGCGAACCTGAGGGTCGACCTCCACACATGTGGGCGGCAACACCATGTGTGGAGGTAAAGAGAGTGCGCGTGATTTGGGAAGGGCCTCACAGCTGCTCAAAAGCAGAACCTCGTGAGCAGATCCTGGGTCCCAGGGTTCACCACCAGGGCACATAGACTAGACCATCCTCACCTACCACCCTAACCCGACTAACCACTAGAGCCTGCAAGTGACCCTCCACCCTCAAGGAACAACTAGACACCCAAAGAGGACTCGACAAGGACGGGCACAACAAAGACTCCGTGGCCTCTTCGACGCCGACAGCTACGACGCGTGCGGAGCGCTCTTCGCACACGCTCCATTGTCCTACGCCACAGCTCTAACAGCTGGTGCCCGCGCAGCCCCTGCGCAGACGCCTCGCTCCGACCCTCGACAATCTCAAACGCCGACACTCGGCTCCGCGGCAATGCCGCAGCCCCGCGCACGTCCGCGTGACGACGTAGCGCCCGAGACCGGAGCTGCAAGAGCCCGCTCAGACGGCCGTGCCAGCCCTTTGCACACCGCGCTGACATCTGTCAACAGCGACAGCGCACGCTTTGACAGGTTGCCAGATGGCAGCCTACAGGCCTGCGCGGCCGCGCCAACCCCTGGCATAGGCACGCCCGCAGACGGGACCGCACGCACGCCAGCCCAGGCTCCGACAGAGCCCCGGGTCTGCGCTGCCCTGCTGTCACCAGCAAGCTTTTCCTCGGCCCGCGCAACGACAGCTCCCACGCCGGCACGCACGCACGGCTGCAGCTAGCACAGCTGCAGTGTCCCTTGCCGCACGCCCGGCACGCCCGTGCGCAAATCTGCGCATAGGCCGGAACAGCCGCCCCCTGCTGGCTGCTGCAGACAGCAGGCCCCAACATAGGCCGCCACTTGTCGCCTGCACGACAGGTGGGGCCGGTCCTGCCGACAGCAGCGTGCCCGCGCGCGCACTCGCACGTACGCGCACGCCGCACATTGCGCTGCCAGGACCGCTGCGGAGCTGGCGACGCCACAACGGCTTCGCAGCAGCAGCCACAGTTGCGCACGGCAGCTGCGCACAGGTGCTGCCACGTGGCGCGCGCACGTAGCCCGGCACGGCCAGCGCAGAGACAGTGGCTGCGACCGCCATCTTCAGGCAAGGGGGGGCAATCCCAACTACACTGTGCGGCCGGATCCCCGGACAGGGCGCCGACGGCGCGCCCGCAGCTGCGTGCAGCCAGGGTTTTACCCCTGGCGCACACGTACCGCCACTTGGCACGCGCGCACAGCCCGGGCCAGCCAGCGCAGATCTGGCGGCCGCAATCGCCATCCTCAGTCAGGGGGGGTCTATCCCGACGGCGCTGTGCGGCCAGATTGCCGTGCGGGGTCCCGACGGCGCCAACACGGCTGCGCACAGCCAGGGCTTAAACCCTGGCTGCACACAAAATCCCGGCAACGGCGCATTTGGCGCTGCAGGGGCTCCAGCAAGCAAACGTACCAGGGGAAGGGCGCCACAAGCTTCGCACAGGGGAGCTAAGATTGATGCCGACGTCGGTCCGACGACGCGACCCCTTGGCTTCAGGAGCCACCAAGAGGCGCCACGTGGCAGCCACCCGGCAACCGCGTGCTCGCCAGTAGCTGCAACCGTTCCAGCAGCTGCGCTCTTGACAGCCGCTGCGCTTCCGGCTGCTACGCATGCGCTTGCGTCTGCAGCGCTTGCGCCTGCGTCTGCGAGTGTGCCGGCATCCGCACACGCGCCAGCCGCCATGACAGCGTTAGCCAACACGCCGGACCTTGGGGGAGGCTCTGCGGCAGGCTCTGCGGCAGGCAGCGCGGCAGGCCTTCCGGCAGGCCTTGTGGCAGGCGGCGCGGCAGGCCTTGCGGCCTACCATGCACCAGGCTGCGCGGCAGGCCTTGCGACTGCGTCAACAACTGCCATTCTGGCCTGCTGCGCACGCACGCAGCCTCTCGGCAGCCGCCCTGCGATCGATCGCGCGAGCCGCGAGCACTCGCTTGTGGCACCAGGCGGACGGCCCACAGCGCCGCAGAAGCGCAACGGGCCAAACCAGGGACGACGGACAGAGGAGGCGCCGCGCCTGCCCCGTTCGTTTCGCGTGCTGGAGACGCCAGCAGCCTCAGCGGAGCCCGCGCCACGCGCGCTCGCCTTGCCGATGACGACGGTGCAGCTCAGCGTCAAAGCCATCTCGGTGGCGCTGCACCGCATGCCGGCGGTCTCCTTCGTGAAGCTCGGCGTTTCCATAGAGGCAACGAGGCAGGCTGCTCAGTAGCTGCTCCGGTCACGCGCAGGCATTGTGCGCGCTGCCATTGGCAGGCCTACAGCCGATGCCGCAATTGCGGTGCGACCCGCACCAGCGCGCCCTGCGCATGAGCGCAAGATGATTAGCACTCCTAACGCCGCGTTTTTGGATAATTTGCAGGGGATCGTGCTCGTCAACACCCAGGTGCCACAGCGCATCATGTTTGACATGGGCGCGCAGTCGGTCCTCATCAGCCTGGGCTACTTCCGTCGGCTGGGGTTCTCGTCGGCCAACTTGGAGGACTCGCCGACGCACATTAACACCGCAGCCGGCACCTCCGAGTTCATCATAGGTCGCACAAGGCTGAGACTGCGGTTCACTCTCCGCCCGGGCATTGCAAACAAGACAACCATCCATCGACACGCGCTCGTCACTCCTTCAGAGTCCTTCGACGTACTACTGGGGCAAGACGTGCTCTTTCCCATCGGCGCCGCGGTCGACAACTGGGTGGAGCGGGTCTTCTATCGACCTGACTGGCAGTCGAGAGGGACGCGCATGGGGTCCTTGCCCCTCGACATCTTCGATCGCCGCCCAGCGGTGTCCGCTCTCTACGGCTTCTTGGGGTTGGGCGACGGCCGACCAGTGGTCCAGACCAATAAGGGAGGGCCCGAGGACAAGAAGATCTCTGTGGGAGAGGACCTGCTTGAGCCGCAGGATGAGGAGCCGGACCTGCCTAGCGTAGAGCTCCACCTCACGCCACAGGAGCAGGCAGATGTCCTGGTAGCCCAAGCCAGGGAGCAGATACGCATCTGCGCAGCGCACCGCGCCAGGATGCGGCAAATGGCGGAGGATGCCACCGAGGCTCTCGCCGTTGCCCGTATCGCCGTCGCTGCCGCAGTCCTTGCTCGTGACTCAGCGGCGGTCGCCCCCACCGCTGCCACGGCCTCGGCGTCTTGCAGTGGGCCTTCAGCGAGGACAGACGTCCGCGTACGCCACAATGTACCTTTTGGCGTGGCCATCCAGTACAGTATGGATTCTCAGCCGCCATCACGACGCGCATCGCACCAGACTGGCGACTCCTGGCCTCGCATCACGGCATCAGAGGAGGAGGCCATGCACCAAGCCGCCTATCCTGGCGAGGCCGACGACCTACCCCTCGACAGCAACGAGGAGGAGGAGGAGGAGCAGTGGGAGCAACTTCCCGAGGAGTCTGCAGAGGAGTACTTTGCGCAGCCATCGGAGGAGCCTCGGCCACCTACGCCCACGACGCACGTTTGGCGCAGGCCTACAGGCCCGCCCGGCTTCAGCGACCTGCCGCTAGAGGCCGCGGTCCGGTCCAGCTAGGCTCGTGCCGCCGCAGCTGAACCTAGCCGTCTCGTGTCCCATGACTGCTCCACGAGCAACGAGTGCCGCGTCAGGCACTTGTTCGCCTCCGCCCGCGCGGCAGCTGCTTCTTCCGGCACAACCTCGCCTCCTGTGCGCCAGCTGGAGCCTCGGAGCAGCATCCGCGATCCGCCACGCGCAGGCCCGACTACCTGCGCCCATCCGCCCCTGCGATACGCACACCGCACCAGACCGACCATTGGGACCGCTCGAAAGACCACTCCTCTCCGCGAGACGAGGCGCTCACGGTCGCTCACGCCCTTGCGCGAGGCGCAAGAGGTCACTCCTCTTCACGAGCCGCGGGCCCGCTCCATCACCCCGCCGTACAATGACAGGGAGCGCACGCCCCCGTACGACGACACTCGCGAGCGAGGAGGCACGCCACCTTTTTGCCCACTCCCTGACTGCAACGACACGCATTCCTCCTCCCACGCGCATTACGCCCTGTACCTTGATCCTGCGGCTCAACGCGCCGGCGTCCCACGCAGCCACATCGCAGGCGACGGCCCCTCGGGATTGCCTCCTCAAAAGGTGGCGCGAACAGGTGGCAGGCCGCTCCCTTGCCACCCCTTCACAATAGCCACACGAGCAGAGCTCATGCCGCATCTCCGGCATCCCCGCTTTGAGCTAGCTCCACGAGGGCAATCCCGCCCGCGAGTCCAGCTGGCCCCACGCCAGCTCGTCCGGCCACGGCAGGTGGTTGACAGCCCCAGAAAATCTGTCTGCACAGTCCCCGCTGAGGCCATGCGTGAGCGCCAGCGCGCCTACTTTGATCCGCATCCCTATCTGCCTCAGCGGCCCGTTCTGGACCAGCTGGCTCGTGCAGCCTCGCACCAGGACGACCTCGCTCAGCTTGGCCGATGGCAGCTGGTGTGCGTTCGCATGGCCCGACGTCAGGCCCGCGCTGTGCCGCCGGAGGCCTTACAAGACGCCCGCATGAGGTGGCGTTCCTATCAGGTCCACGCTTGGGAGGGGCGTCCCCTGCCCATTGTGGACCGCATTCTAGGTCTCACGCGCGACTACGCCGAGCGCGCCGTGGCTGCGCTCCGCATGGAGCCACATTAGCACAGTGCCGAGCGCACCTATCCGCCTCCTGCGCAGCCTGGCAATCCTGCCATGGGGTGCCGCCCGTTGCCGGCACCCATCTGTGCCGACCCGCTCAACGAGCGGCCCGGCGGCATCGTGCTCGTTGAGCTCTTTGCCGGGATCGCCACAGGGCTGCTAGCAACCTTGCAGGCCGGCATTCCCATACGCCGCTACGTCTATGTGGACCTCGATCCCGAGGCTCAGCAGGTGGCTCGTCGCCAGATGGCTCTGAGCCACAAGCGATTCGCAGACCTCCTTCCCGCGCACGCCTTCCGCCGCGCACAGACGGACTGGCCCATGAACATCCGCCACATCACCGTCAAGCATGTCACTCGCCTTGGGCCCATCAATCTCATTGTCGCAGGTTGGGAGTGCCAAGGATTTTCCAGAGCTGGGCGTGGCAGAGCACTCAATGACCCTCGCACGACCCTCTTCTGGCACCTGCTCCGCGTCCTCAACATGGCGGAGGACCGTCAGCCGCCGCACACTCTTGCATGGGTCCTGGAGAACGTGGCCGCACGCCACAACCACAGGCGCGACGTCAATACCAACTTTGCCCTCTGCAGCAGCTACGTCGGTCGCGAGGCCGTCATTGACGCTGCCCAGATTGGCTCGTTCGCGCATCGCGTCCGCGCCTACTTCACCAACCTGGCGATGCCCGGCACGCTCAAGGCCTTAGCAGCCGCCCATCCGCGCCACATGCGCAACGTCAAGTCCATCCTCGATGCCCCTCGGCTGGCGCAACGGATGACGGTGCTGCCACATCCCTCGCAGGCGCAATGCGAGGTCCTTCACGACGTTACTCAAGCGCTCCCCACCTTTGTTAGCCGCTACGACAGCGATGCCTTTGTGGGCGCTCAGCGCGGGATGATCATTGACCTGGAGACTGGCATGTTTGACAGGCCCCGCCCAACGGAGATGGAACGCGCCATGAGCTTCCCGCTACACCTCACAGAGCTGGACGATTTCACAGAGGTGTACCGCATTCACCTTCTGGGACAGGCGATTGACGCCCACGTGCTCACATGGATCCTGCTTCAGACACAGGCCTTGGCACCTCTTTACACGGAAGCACGCCACCCAGAGCTGCCTCGGCCTGCTGACGCCATGGACGAGGACTCCCCTGACGATGACGGCCAAGCTCCGCCCGGCACCGCGTGGCATTCTCAGCGCGAGGGGCCTGCCCCGCAGGCTCGCGCACGCCATCGGTCCCCGCCGCCGGCCCGTGACGATTCTGGTTTGCCGGGGGGGGGACGCAGGAGAGAGGAGGCCTCTCAGCGACCCAGGGAGTTCCGATTGCCATTTCTTTTTCCTAGCTCGCAATCTCAGGCAGGCGGTGCAGTGCAGCTGGCAGCAGCTGCCAAGGAGGAGGCACCCATCGCAGGCCGCGCACAGACAGCTGCAGGGCAGGTGACACCTGCAGCGCCACAGCATACGCCAGCGGCAGGGCAAGAGGAGCCGGTTGCAGGGCAAGAGCCCTCACCAGCTGCGCCTACATGGAAGCTGGGGGGGACTCTCACTAACGCCCAGGCAGCACAGCTGACAACACTGCTGGATGGGAGACGCAGTGTCAACTTTGCCAGCGGCATGCACAACCTCAGGCGCTACAAGGGGGATCCCATGCGGATCCCTCTCACGTCCACGGAGTCTATCTTCTTTCTCAAGAGATATCGTTACTGTCACTTTGAGGATGGTTTGATCGGCGCATAGACAGGCAAGCTGGAGGACAATCGGCTCATCAGGGAGTCTTTGTCTCGCTACGCCGCGCCCACGATCATGCCAGCCAAGAAGGATGCCTCCGGCAACTGGTCCGAGAAGAGAATGTGCGGTGACTATCGTCGGCTGAATGAGGTCACTGAGCAGGACAAGTACCCTATGCCGACGCCAGACAAGATCTTGGATGACATTGGCACCTGCACTTGGTTCTCAGTGCTGGACCTGCGCCAAGGCTTCAACCAGATTCCCATCGCCGAGGAGGATCAGCATAAGACGACGTTCTGGGGGGCACAGCGCCTCTACGAGTGGGTGGTGATGCCTTTTGGGTTGAAGAACGCGCCGGCCACCTTTCAGAGGGTCATCAATAAGGAGCTGGCAGGGCTTCCCTTTGCTCGGTGCTACATCGATGACGTGTTCGTCTTCAGTGTGATGTTTGAGGAGCACGTGGCCCACATCACTGCCGTGTTGGAGCGCTTGGAGGCCGCGGGGCTCAAGTGCCATCCCGACAAGTGTACGTTTGGGACTCGAGAGGTGGAGTACCTCGGGCATCTGCTCTCTTCAAGCGATCTGGCGCCGCAGTTGGCCAAGATCTCAGCCATCACAGGCATTCCGCCTCCCACGGATTTCTCGTAGCTGAGGGCCTTCCTTGGCATCGCCAACTACTATCGGCGCTTCGTGCCAGGGTTCAGCGAGCTGGCCAAGCCGCTCAACGACTTGTTGCAAAAGGGTGTTGCTTATGTGTGGGGGCCAGAGCAGCAAGCGGCGTTTGACAAGCTCAAGGAGCTGTTGGTGAGCGCACCCGTGTTGCGGCGGCCCAACTACAAGAAGCCCTTAGTCCTCCACACCGACTGGTCGCAGACAGGACTGGGCGCGGTGCTGGTGCAGGAGCATGAGGGCTTTGAGCATGTGGTGGTCTACGCTAGCCGCAACAACAACCGCGCCAAGAGCAACAACGGCTCTTACGACGGGGAGTGCTTGGCAGCAGTCTGAGCAATCGTGCACTTTAGGCACTACCTCTACGGCACACACTTCCGCCTGATCACCGACCATCAGCCACTCAAGTGGCTCATGACGTCGGAGCGCAAGTACGCACAATGGGCGCTCATTCTGCAAGAGTACACCTTTGACGTGCATCACCGCCCTGGGTCCACTAACATGGACGCCGACGGCCTCAGCCGCAACCCTCTTTCCTCATCAAGGGACCTAACTGTGGCACGCCATGACGAGGACGAGCCTGTGGCGTGGCACGCAGCGACATTCCTGGCCTTCACTGTGGACAGCGAGGTGCGGCCCGCAGGGCTCACGAGCCTGGCCATGGTGACATTCAACACGCGGCGCTTAGCATTGGCAGCAGCAGAGGAGCAAAACAGCTAGCAGCGGGGGCCCGATGATGTTTGGGAGGACACGCCAGTGTTGCAATATGTCACCTCTAAGGTGATGGTTTCAGGCGTCACCACGAGGGAGCGCAAGCGCGTCCTCAAGCGCAGCCGCGACTTTGTCTTCATGGAGGGGTGTGCGCCGGGTGATGGCAGACGGCTCCGTCCTGGTGGTTCCTGAGCCTGCCATACGCAGTCAGCTGGTGCGCCGTGTGGACGAGGCACTGGGACACTTTGGTATCAAGCGCACGCTCAACCTTCTTCAGGCCGAGTACTGATGGTCCGGCATGACTAAGGTCGTCGCCGACGTCGTCAACAGCTGCACCCTTTGCGACCATGTGCGCTCGAGCTTCACAGCCCGCACCGTCGCTCTCAGCCCCCTCCCTATTCAGGGGCTGTTCTACAGGTGGTCGCTCGACTTGGCTGGGGAGCTGCCCAAGTCTTGCCGAGGCAACCTCTACGTCTTGGTGATGATTGAGCACATGTCCAAGTGGATCGAGCTCGTGCCTTTGCCCAGCAAGGCCAGTGAGGGGATCGCTCAGGCCTTCCTCGATCAGGTCCTTAGCCGTTTTGGCGGCTGCGCTGAGGTGCTAACCAACCAGGGCAAGGAGTTCCAGGGCAGTTTTAAGAAGCTGCTGGAGCGCTCTATGATCGACCACCGCACCACCTCCCGCGATCATCCTCAAGCTGACGGCCTTGCAGAGCGCATGGTGCAGACCGTCAAGCTTGGGTAGCGGAAGTACTGCCTTGCCCACAACAGCACCCACTGGGATGACGCCCTCTCGTGGTTGGCTATGGGGTACAGGTTCAGTAAGCAGGCCTCCTTGGCCTCGCACTCTCCCTACTTCCTTCTCTACGGCCGCCAGCCAGTCCTGCCCGCCGCAGCCAGGTTTCGTGGCCGAGAACGTCTTGGACTTGGACAGTCCCGAGACGTGGAGCGCTCTTATCGGGCAGCGTGCGCAGCTCTTCCAGCGCCTGATGCCCATGGCCATGGATAACCTCAGCATCGCACAGCATCGCCATACGCTGAGGTATGCCATGACTTGTGGAGGAGCGTATCGTCCGCGGGTGTTGCAGTATTCCGCAGATGACTTCCTGTACCTGCGGCGTCAAACGAAGAACACCCTCGACACTAGCAGCACGCCGGTCATCCTGCGCATCAAGCGCGTCTTGGCGTCAGGAGTCTTGGAGCTGGAAGGCGCAGATGGCCGTCTTCACAAGGACCACACGAAGAACTGTGGACCATGCCACCTTCCTAACCTTGACTTGCAGATTTGTCCCCGCGACGCGCGCCCGCCCAAGGACTGGGCGTGCCAGATCTGCCACAGTCCTGGACAGGAGGCCAAGATGCTGCTCTGCAACAGCTGCAACCTCGGCTTCCACATCAGCTGCAACCTCGGCTTCCATATCAGCTGCCTCAACCCGCTGCTGGCTCACATGCCAGCTGGAGACTGGTTCTGCAGTGACTGCTCTGAGCTCGCCGTAGGCAGCGTACACAGCCCATCAGCTGGGGGTTGAGAGCTGGGGGGGGAATTAAAACATATGATGCTTGCCTCCCTTTTTGGCTATAAAGCCACATACATCATAGACTTCATTGCAGCAAAGCCTGCTTGCTTATGATGTGTAGCTTACACCTATGTTGCGCACTCGACCTCGTAACGCATGACAGTTGTCATGATTTATTGGGTCGAGGTTGACGTACAAAACCGAGCTCCACTTGTGTGAACCATCAACCTAGGAAGACCGACTTGCATTGACCTTACGCATCTATATGTTGACCTTTTCTAGATTTCCAAGTCACCAAAGTGTAGCGCGTCAAAACATTTTCTGAATGGCACCAGTTTCGCGTCATTTGGTCTAGTATCGAGCGAGATATTTGCAATCTAGTCCGCGTCACCTATCGGCCCCTAGCGGAACTTTCCTAAGGGCCAACTTGTGACTCAATGTCGCCAACGGTGACATTGTTGGCTCTTCGTGATCCCAAGGACCCCTAGCTTGTACGCACAAATCCGCGAGCCCCTTAAACTACATAAGTCTTGCATTTCCATAGTATAAGTGCATCATTGAGGCTATAACTTGGTGCCTGCAGCACCTACTCCTAGAGGAAGCTTCCTCAAGTTCCAGATTCACTTTTGAGGCACTATCTAGGCAGAATCACCCGAGGTAAGCTCCACCAATGAGAGACACATAGCATATTCTATGTGCTTTGCTTTGATTGGTTAGAGTCATGCTTAGCCTATAGGAGCGCTAGTACATGCCTTGTACACATTAGTGGACATAGGAGAGCCTCCTAGAGTGACTAGATGCATTGGATCCGCCGCATACCACGCCGGATTTCTAGGAGTATAAGTACTAGAGATGTCTTTAGAGAAACATCTTTTTAGAAGTCCCAATATGCCAGGTGTAAGTAGCAGAGATTATCAGTAAAGCTTACACTTTTATCTCTTGTGTTTTCAAGACCACTTAGTTACTCTCTTGTGAAGAGCAAGCCCTCCTGACTTCCAGTCACTTGAAGAACTTCACAAGTGGTGAGCAAAGTCACAGCTTAAACCCTTGCAGAGGACTACTCTTGAAGATCATGACGTGCTTCCAGTGATCTTTTGGGCCATACTTTATTGGTTGTATTCCTACCAATTTACAATTTTGAGGTGCTCACTCTGAAGAGTAAACACTCCTTAATTAAAACATTTGATACTTGCCACCCTTTTTGGCTATAAAGCCACATGTAGTATAGACTTCATGGCAGCAAAGCCTGCTTGCTTATGATGTGTAGCTTATACCTATGTTGCGCACTCGACCTCGTAACGCACGACAATGTCTAAGCTGTCTGGCAGTAATCAACTGAGCGTTCTTTTATGGGAGCTCTTGGTGGCTGCCTTGGCATCACCTTGCTGAGCTCTATGTACCTCTCATTCTTAGTCCACTTCATAGAAGCATGCTTGCCCTTAAAGAATCGGTTTTCTCCCCTCTTTCGAGCAGCGAGCATTGCCTTAATCATGTCAAAATCCATCCCAATGTCTTGGGTCCCAAGGGGCTATATGGGGTGGAAAGATGATACTCCTTGGAATCCATTGGTAATCTTGCTGTCTCCCCGTCACACTCCTGCTTCTCAATAACGGCGTCAATCAATAGGCCCCAAGGGTGTAAAGAGCATAGTAAGCTTATAGCAATATGTTATTGCATCAAAAGTCGAGCTCAAAAGCTCAATGAGTGACGTAGGGCAAGAACAACAGCATCCTCAATGGATCATGTAACCGATTCTTGCAAAGTGATTACTTAGAATCAGATTCAAGGAGCAGAAGGTCCTTGTCAACTAAACTGCCCTAACAAATAGAAGACACATGAGCTCGACAATCAATCTCGATGAGGAAATCAATATCTTCTCCACAATAAGTTGAAGCATGAACAATTGCTTAATACCAGAATACCATTGCTCGAAGTCACCGTGTGTCCAAGAAGGCGGATATAGAAAGATGGAATGATGTACATCCGAAGCTTGTTCCATTGCCAGTAACACATTGAATGGGATAAGTCCAAAACGATTGTCTCTCACAGGAGACATAGACCGACAAGCCTAAGTCATTCACCGCTACACTTGATAGCCCAGCTAACATACTGGAAGCTCAACCTACAAGAAATGGGGACTACCGTATACGTACCTCTAGAATCTAATACAGCTCAAATGTTCTTGTTCAAGTTAAAGGCAACAAACTCTACTCACGGTCAAATCATTAATACATGAGACTGCCCAAGAAGCACATACCAGACAATTGTGACTGCACTTACTCGCACACGGGATTGCCCTTGACATAAGCTGTACACTAAATACCCTAACTACATGCGCACATGATGGTGGCCTCCCCTTATGCCTGTTTCTAACAGCAGCCATAGGGAACTCATCCGTACACTTGCTTCTCAATAACTTAAGCTTTGGCCAGTCTACGTTCCGCAAATTGAGGTGCGCAACAAGGGTTGGGCATCGCATTGCAGATCCAATAGGCCCCATTTGGTGCGCACAAGAATGGTGCTTGACCTCCCTTTGTATGCACTGCCAGCCCTCAAGCATCGATACCTCTGCCTGTCTCGACGGACACCTCCGCATGCGTCAATTGAGAACATCTCACACGCTGACGACACGCCGCCTATGATCCCGCCATGTTGACGGGGTCAATAGCAAAGGACGACAGCTGTCGCATGAGCTGCGACCTCCGCTCCTTGAAGTGCTCCAGGCGCGAGCTCAGCTCCGCAAGCACTGCCCCTGCCTGGCTGCCGTCCTCCCCACCTTGAGCCGCAGCTGCAGATGAGGTGGCGGCCGCAGCGGCGACGCTTGGGTTCCTGCCGGGCATTGCATTGCTGCCGTCGCGATGGGACTCGTCGAAATCCAAGGAGGGGAAGATGGGAGTCCCGGCCTCCTCTGCCGCCTTCTGGGCCACTTGCATTCTCCGGCGCAGGTCCTTTCCGCGCGCCATTTCCGCTTGGAGGGCCGACTGAGGCAACACCGTAATGGAAGAGGTGGAGGGAGGGCGTTCGTGTGAGCGAGGGAGGCAACAGGCGCAGCAAGACAGCCGAAGGAGGGCGTGCCTCAAGAAATCACAAAGATGCTTCATAGGGGGATGAAAGTGGCAGTGAGGAGAGGAAAGGAGAGGAGGGCAGAGGAAGTTTTCTCATGGAGGTTGATTGGGTGAGCTAGGGTTCGTGAAACACAAGGGGCCCGTGTTTGAGTTGCTCTTGAGGGCAAACAACACGTCACTCAAGTCGCAAACTTGTACAAGAACTTTTGAGTGTCAACGAGGAGCTGTCCTGTGAAGGCATCTTTGGGTTCAAAAGCTAAACACAGACAGAGTGAATAAGTGTGTGTCTGTGAGTGTGTGTGTGAGTGTGTGTGTGTGTGTGTGTGAGAGAGAGAGAGAGAGAGAGAGAGGGGGGGGGGGGGGGAGGGGATTGTGCAGGTGAAGTGCGAGTACAGCATGGCGGCGTTCAGCACGGGCGAGCGGAGGCGGCGCACCAAGGGCGACCGGCGCAGCACCGAGATCTCGCTCGTCATCCGCAACACCATGGACGCCGCCATCCTCACGCACCTCATGCCGCGCACGCAGGCGCGTAACCCTTCTCACTCCTTCCCCCCCC
>WELA01006442.1:679888-699392 GCA_009602735.1 Mesotaenium endlicherianum
GGGGGGGGGGGGGAGGGGAAAGAGAGAGAGGAAGACAGGGAGACAGGACAAGGTCTGAGGCTGAGGCAGAGACGACGAGGCAAGCAAGGCAGCAGCTTCATCTCGAGCTTTTCAGAACCGCCAGGCCTCAGTCAGGCTCTAGCAGATCTGATGACTACCGATATTAAAACTGGGATTGAAACAGGAATTATGAGAAAGATTTATGCACTCATAGAGTGACACCGGTTTTTCTGTACCCTCACTTCATCTTCAAAAGGATGCGAAGCACTCCCTGCAACCCAATGCCTCAGAAATGGAAGAAGGAACAGGGCAAGCAGGCAAGTTCATGCTGACGTCACTCTTACTCTTCCTGCACATGTTGGTGGCCCAGCGATATGTCAGCACCCAGCCAGGCAGAAATAAGTGAATCGCCAGAAGGAGACATATACGCACGTGCGCAGACGCATGGGCATGTGTGCGTGTGTGTGTGAGGGAGAGAGCTATGTGCGCGTGCGTGTGTTGTTTATGCGTGTGCTAGGTACAAATGATGACGATAGCCAGAATAAGTGCCCAAGTAAATTTGATTGCAAGACTTGTGTTGAAATCAATCACTGCCAGGCCAGGATTCGGGATTGAGACGCACCTGCCAGAGTTGTTGAGGTCAATGCCGCCCAGCGCCAGTGATCCATCTATGGCACCTCTCTGAGCACCCCAAGGTAGACAGACAGACAGAGAAAGAGAGAAGGGGGGGGGGNGGAGCGCAGTAGAGCAAGGTGAGCAAAATACATAAGACGCTGCTTGTCTAGGGCATGCGCCCAGTCTGGGCGAAAGCAGCCCCGCTGGCGCAGCCTGGCGGGGTCAGGTGTTATCTTAATGGCCTGCAACTTGGCCTCTAAATAGAGGAACGAGCTCGCAAGTCCATGCGCCTCACTGCCAATCACCTTCTGATGGCTTCTCGTGAAAACCTAAGGTTGTGACGAGCTAGCCCCATGCTGGAGATTTTGTATAACCTTCATGATAGCTGTGCGGGCCCTCATTACAGCAGTCGATCGCTACAAAGAGCAAACAACAAACCTGAGCGCCCTGGGTGGTAGCCCGGCTCACACGATGCCAGCGCTCTCACAGCCTCATAGCATGCCAGTGGGCCCCTCTACCTTACTGAGCTCAGAACACACCAACTTCATCTCTGTGGCAGGTGGAGGAAGATAAGAAAGTAGTGAGTGAAAAACATGTCCTAAGTGCGTCTTCAATGCAGCAGAAGTCGTGATACAGGACATCCTGTTTGTGGGTAGGAAATTGGCCCAGACAAACTCGGAAGGCAGGTCGGCGCCGTTGTGTTTGTGAAAACTAGCAGATTGGCTGGTGCGACTCCAAAGGCAGATATTGAAAACGAATGTCTTTCCGAAGCACATCTCCACCTCGTATCAACGACGAAGTGCAAGGCGAGCTCATGCAGGACGAGCTTGCAACTCTGCCTCAGATTAATGACAACTTCAGAAGAGGGCTCATCGGCTCAGGATGAGACAAGAGCTCACAGCTCCACCACAGATCACGGACGGAGTAAAAAGACGAGCTCTCGAGGGATGAGCTCGCAGCTCGCAGGGAATGGCGAATCGCAATTTTCAGCTCATGCCTCCGAATGAACACAAGACAGCTTCTTTGAATACAGCTCGGCCCCCTCATCATCCTCCACGGACGCACAGTATGCTGACCAGAACAAACACGACGCGAGCTTTCACCCATCCTTCCAAATAAATGTCCCACAAGAGTTGGAGTACTTCAGTAATCAGGCAGTGTGGCCGGGTATGGGAGGATTCTATTGGCTACATAACCTTTGACCTGCTTGCCATATGGCCTTCATACTGGCCTGCCACATGGCCTAGAACCCTGCTTGCCACAACCCTGCTTGCCAGTGGCTGTACACTGAATGCCAAGTTTGACCTTCCAATGCAGCGCATGCTTTGCTGGACATAGTAGTAGAAGCTGCTAGAGACTACTGAAGCTCATTAGATTTCTAAACATGTCCTGAAATTGTAGAATGAGGAAGCTTACTGGTTCTGTCTTGAAGAAAATCAGGGAGGTCCTCGTCAGCAGGAACCAGCGGCGCTTCCAAGACTTCCACCCTAACCCTGTTTACATGAGCACACGCGGGGGGTCTAGCTTAAGCAAGATTTCTACCCTAACCCTGTTCACACATGCAGACATGCAGGGTCTAGCTCCAGCAAGACTTTCATCCCTCCACTGTTCACATGCACACTCCGAGGGTCTAGCTACAGCAAGATTTCCACTCTACCGCTGTCCCCAGATGCACACATGCAGGGTTTAGCTTCAAAAGGACTTCGACCCTAACCCTGTTCACACATGCAGACAAGCAGGGTCTAACTTTGGCATGACTCCGACCCTGACCCTGTTCACACATGCAGACGAGCAGGGTCTAACATCAACAAGACTTCCATCTCACCTCTGTGCACACATGCACTTTTGCAGGGTCTAGCTGAAAAGGGACTTCCGTCCTAACCCTGTTCATACAAGCAGGGTCTAACTTCTGCAAGACTTCCACTGACCCCTGCTAACATGCAGATGCGCAGGGTCTAACTTCAGCAAAAGCTCTAACGGCAGACGGACACCTAAGCCAAGTACCACGTAAGGTTTGCTCCAGTCCTCCTCTGGTACTATCAACCAGCATCCTTTTGACAATCCAACGGAATGTAGGGGTGAAGTAGCACGCAATGCCCCCCCTTGACTATTCACAACTTTTAACGATTGAGTTCACTCAGGAACACATCCTGATAACCGCCCTCAATGAACCAGCAGGTGCATGCACCACGAGAGGAACTCGATGCACAACAAGAGTTCCTTGCAGCACACCCCATCCTTTGCAGAAATGAGTTGACTTGAGATGCAGCCATGACTGGACTGGAGATCACTCCAACCCTACAGTTAGACCTGCTGGCTCCACTGTCACATGCATGTGGCATTTTCATGCGTCCACTTTTGTACAAATTTGTACCATATGTGACAGAAGGGCTCAAACAACCGTTTCATAAGTTAACTTTTCAGCAATTCGCTCTCAAAGCTTCTTTAATACTCTTATATAGTTGAGTGGAGGTGCGTAAGTGGCATGTGTCACTAGGAGAAAAACACTTAGTATTAACACACATAAGTCCTTCTAACCCTTACCTGCTATACGATCACTTTACTCGCCATAAAAAACTGTGCAAAGCCTCAGACAGACATTCCAATATACAGACAGCTTCAATTACGCACAGATACATGACTTAGTTTGTCAATGTCAGCTAGATCTGAATACTGTTGTTTCATCTGCTATACATTAGTCTTCAGGTACCCTTGCTTATTCTGCTTCAATTCTTAAGGAGCATTCATACCACAGGGTGCGTACTGTTCCGAATAGCATTACCATGTCCTCAGACATCAAGCGATTAGTGAATGCTCTGACAAGCTTTGAGAAGATGAAGCTGTACCTTTCGAAGAGACAAACAGATGCCCGGTCTTGTATACTTGCTGCAAAGGGAGTAAACGGGGAGAAATCTACAAATCAGGAGGTGCAACAGAACCACAATACATTGTTCTGACCTAATCAAAGTAGGGCAACTGCCACTAACAGTTTGACAAAGGACAACGGTGAAGAGCATCAAGTCAAGTGCTACGTCTCACTGAAGCTCAACATCCAAACAGACACTAATGCATATTACAAGATGCTTACCCCATTAATCTTGGAGCGTGACCCTCCATCCCCTTCAGAAGCCATGTGGGCAACAATACAAACCGTCAAACTTCAAGTAACACCTATATTTAACTTTAAGGGATATCAATCCAGCACAACCATAATTGTTCTTGCCAAGTGAAGGTTAATTCTGCTCAAGTTATGCACCTCGAGCTGTGTCCAAGCAGGTCCAGAAGGAAGTACTGAAGTGCGTATACGCGTGAACGGTTACTCCAAGACGGACGTTTTTAGTCAGGTCGTTTACCTACCATATGTTAATTTTTCACTGCGATTGTGACAAGCAATGACGAGCGATGACAAGCATATCACGGGGATGCGAACCGGACCCTGTAACAGCTGCCCAAGGATTCCAAGGGGAGCGATAAGGTACGACTGTGCTTGATGGTCCCTTGATTGCAAATTGGCTTACAACAGCCCACCACAGAGGACTGCAAAAGACCGCAAGTGACAGTCATTTGGTGGCTGTTCGCGCGCAGCATAGGAATTCCTGCCACTTCGTGCATACAATGACAAATTTTAGTGCACGAATTCCGTGCAGAGCTCGGCCCTTAGTCGCAGCCTGACAGCTACTAAACCGACTCATACCGACTCCCACCCACTACTACCAGCTATTTTCCTGCTATTTCCAGCTCTTTCTCTTTTGCAATTTGCAAGTTGCAATAATTTGCAAGCTCTTAAAACTTTGTCTCCGATATTTTGGAGGTTGACGATACTCGTGTGGTGTCAATCTTTTTGTGGAAGTTGGTACAAAGACCGTGTTCCGATGTAGCTACTGGCGTTGCGGATTGTATACCAGGATTTGCTCTTCGCAAGTCAATGTTGATGTCAACAGGTTTGGTACCGATTGTTGCCGAACGATTATGATCGACAACTCAATTTTGCTAACTGGGCGGTTGGGGCTACAAGGTTCCAACTTCCCAGCAGGACGTGTTTTTAATGCAAGAACTATCTTCCTACATTTCAGAGTACTTTTTACGTGCTGGTTGTTTGTCGTTAGGACTTTCTGTTTGAAAGTAATCACTATATATTATAGTAGTCCAAAGAAAAAGTAAAGGGCGATGGATAATTGAATTCCTACCCCTGAAAAGGCGAGCAGATCAATCAGTGACGTCTTCCGTCGCACTCGATGGACGGCGTGAACAGTTCACAAACTACAGACAAGGACGACATATACGAGCGTCTAACTTCATGGTCCTTGTCGAGGGGTGACAAGTGGACAACTCCTCTTCCAAGTAGCACTGAAAGTGAAGCGCAGCGGAGTACTCTCTAGGTGGTATTTGATGACCATATATGGTAGTCCCAAAACAATCGATATCAAAAACTTGGAATATGCAAGTTGTGATGCCAGATGAGAAACAGTCGTAAGTGATTGAGGCCCGGTTTACAGTGACCAAATTGATAGCGACTTGATTGATTGAAAGGTACGAAGCGGTACCTGCAGGTACATTTTCGATTTGAGCACGATAAAAGTGTTCTTGTGACATATGCGCATCAGATTTCCCAAATAAATGCATAACATATTAAATATGAATGTAAGCAAGTGTGCGAGGCGGAGAACGACCACGGGCGGATCCAATTAGGGTGTAGGCTGCCCGTACTGACCGGGCCCCCTGGGGTCGTTTAGTTTGGAGGAGGAGGTGTGAGCCAGTATGCGAGGCGGAGAACGACCACGGGCAAATATACTTTGAAGAATAGGCTTGTGAATAGAATAGGAGTAGTATAAGGTCATAGGTTTATAAAGTGCATTTTTGAGTTTCAATAAAGTATGTTTTGATTGTATAGTAGTGTAGAGTGCATTTTTGGTGGTCATTTTGATATAAAGTTCATCAAATTGGGTCAAGTATTGAGAGAGTTATGGATTTCCGAAGTTTATTTAGTTTTGAGGTCGGTTGATGACTGTCCTTAATTCGCGGTGAGCGTGACCGTCGGATTGACCGACAGCGTCGAGTGATCTGGTCCGTTAGAGTGAATTTGGACCTTCACGTAAGTTCGGCTGACGCGGAGTACCGACTAGGTCGATTTACCTAGAAGTTTCGGATTAGCCTAGCGCGTTAGTATATTCTAGATATTTCGATGCATGCATGTGGACGTCAAATCGGCCCGACCCGTCAGATGAGACTGGTTTGGCTTTCTCACGAATAATCTGCAAGAGACGATTTGACGAACACTCGGGAAAATCCGTTGCTAAGCGGCCCTCCCGCCTAGGGGCGAGCGACCGTCGTAGAAAACTATAAATAGACATAACTACTTCATTCCTTATCAGTTTTCCCTTCTGTAAATTTCTACGGGTTTGTAATGACAAGGCCTTTCATCCTACATCATTTGTGAGCAGTTTCTTGCTACTCAAAATGTTGAGTAATTTTCTTAAGCTTTCTTAGTGATATGCCGCTGCACTCTTTAGTATGATTGCAACTAGTTCCTTTCCTTGTGAGTTACTACGCTTCCACTAGGGCACTCTGCCCCTTTCATTGGGTATCGGAGTTGGGCTAGTTTGCATATTATATTATGGAGTCGCAGTCGGCAGCTGGAGGAGGCGAACATGTCGAGCATGTTGAGCGCGCGAGGCAGCAGGCAACACAAACGATGACCAGAGAGCAACAAGAGATGCAGGCGATGCAAAGGCAAATGGCGAATGCAATTGGAGGAGAAGTCTACGCCTAATTTCAACAAAATATGTGCGCGGAGGTGGAGAGAATGGTGCGAGTTGTTGGGAATGCCGCTTCAACAAGTTCGGCACCTGCACCTGTTGTACCACCAATCCATGTCAATCCAGTGGTGCAACCAGTTATTCCACCCGCATCGGGAGTGCGTGCGCCTAAGCCTGAAATTTATACTGGAGAGCGTGGATCGCCGCCTGTTCATCAATGGATTTTTGGAGTGAAGAAGTTTATGGAGTATTCTGCGCTCACGCCCGACAGGCAAGTCGCCTTTGTCATAACTTTGCTGCAGAAGAGTGCTGGAGCTTGGTATGAACGAGAAGAGCAGCTGTCTGGAGTTCCTGCTACTGTTGATCAGCTATTTGAAGGCTTGAAGAGGCAATTTTAACCTATTGCACCTGAGGCTACCGCTCGAGATCTATTGGTGCGCTTTCGTCAACGAGGAAGCGTTCAAGGATATGTATCGCGCTTCAACGAGCAGGTGCTTCAATGTCCATCCATGCACGAGTCGGAGATGATGGACAAGTTCAAGAGGGGACTCAAGCCAACAGTGGCCAAGGAAGTGGCGCTCAAGGACCCTACCAGTCTTGGAGAAATGATGGCATTGGCAACAAGGGTCGACGCTGTGGAGTATAGTCAGAGGCAGTGGGGCAGCCACAACTTTGGAGGATATCGACACTTTGGATCTCAAGCGCCAAGCACGAGTGTTCAAGGTCCAGTACCCATGGAGTTGGGACTTGTGCAGTACCAGCGCAGGCAGCAGAATTTCAAGCCGAGAGGACCGTGCTATAGTTGCGGCAAGCTTGGACATCTGGCTCGAGACTGTCATGTGAAGGCGAAGCAACCTCAACAGCAGGAAAAAGGAGGACGCCAGTAAGTCGTTCTGGGGTGTCTACTGGCGTGAAGACGAGAACTCACAAGGAGGTTATCCCCAGGAGCCTGCCGAGAAGCAAAGGACGAGACGTTGACAAGCCTATCATCGTGGAAGGAGTGGTCGACGGCAACAATGCGAAGTGTATGGTCGACAGTGGCGCAAGTGCAAACTTTGTGCACAAGAAGCTGGTGAAAGAGTGGCGAGTCCCTGTGCAGAAGCATTATGAGCCTAAGGAGGCAATTTTGGCAAATGGGCAGAGACTCAAGTGTGGTGCACCTACGGAAGCTATTCACGTGGAAGTAGCGGGGCACCGGAGTAAGGAAGTTATGGAGCAGGCAGAGTTGGGTCACCATGAGGTGATATTGGGCCGACCATGGCTGAGGAAAGCCAACCCAGCCACAACTTTAGTGACAGGACAAGTGAAAGTCCAAGGGCGTGATGGTCAAATGGAGACAGCGAAACAGGTGGAGGTAGATACGACCACAAGTAACTGTCTTCTGTCGAGCCTGCAAGTTAAGAAGCTATGCAGGGCGAATCAGGTGAAGGAGATGTACCTTGTTTTGGTGGCCCTGGCCAGGTCATCAGATGGAGCAAGCGTGAATCTTAACAGCCTGGGCGAATGTACATCGCCGGAGGAGCAAGTAGTGGTGTCTGATCCCCTTGCTCAGAAGGAGCAGAGCCCAACTGCACAAGAGAAGAAGCCTGCTGAGATGCCTGCCCAAATTAAGGCGCTGTTGGAGGAGTTCAAGAGCGTTTGTCCTGAGGAGCTACCTGCAGAATTACCTCCACAGAGAGCTATGGAGCACAAGATTGAGTCGGAACCAGGGAGCAAGCCACCAGTGAGACCCGCTTATCGTCAATCGTTTGCGGAGTTGGATGAGTTGAAGAAGCAGCTGACAGAGTTATTGGAGAAGGGATTCATCCGACCCAGCGAGTCTCCATTTGCAGCGCCAGTCTTATTTGTGAAGAAGAAGGATAGGACTATGAGGATGTGTGTCGACTACCGGGCTCTCAACAAGGTCACCATCAAGAACAGATACCCACTTCTACGAGTGGACGAGTTGATTGACAGGCTTGTCGGGACGAAGTATTTCTCGAAGATTGATTTGAGGAGTGGCTATCACCAGGTACGGATTGCGGAAGGAGACGTTCAGAAGACTGCTTTCAGGACTCGCTATGGTTTATTTGAATTCACAGTCATGCCTTTTGGATTGACTAATGCACCTGCTACATTCATGGGACTCATGAATAGTATCTTCAGACCCTACTTGGACCAGTTTGTGGTGGCATTTTTGGACGACATCCTGATTTATTCGAAGACCTTGGAGGAGCATGTGGAGCATCTAAGGAAGGTGTTGGAGGTCTTGAGAGATCAGAAATTATATGGGAAGATGAGCAAGTGCGACTTTTGTCTCAAAGAGGTCGAGTTTCTTGGGCACATAGTGGGAGCTGAAGGAGTCAAGGTGGAGCAGAAGAAGGTGCAAGCAGTCAGAGATTGGCCGGTACCTGCTGATATTCATCAACTCAGGAGTTTCCTCGGCATGGCGAATTATTATCGACGTTTCATTGAAGGATTTGCCAAGGTATGTGCACCGCTGACGGACGTGTTGAAGAAGTAGGAGAAGTGGCTATGGGGGGACAAGGAGCAGCAAGCATTTGAGAAGATTAAGGAGTTATTGACACAGGCACTTGTGTTGGCCCAGTCCAGAGCTTCCTTTCACCATCATCACGGACGCATCAAACTTTGTGGTGGGAACCATTCTTCTCCAAGACCAGGGTAAAGGATTGCAGCCTGTGGCATACGAGAGCAGGAAGTTGAGTCCTGCTGAGCAGAATTATGCAGCACACGAGCGGGAGATGTTGGCTATTATCCAGGCTTTAAGGATTTGGCGATATCATGTGGACGGTCGGAAGGTCTTTATCAAGACCGACCACAAGAGCTTGGAGAAATTTATGACGCAGCCGACGTTGACACCAAGACAAGCAAGGCGGATAGAGTTTCTGCAACAGTTTGACCACAAGATTGAGTACTTACCTGGGAATATCAACCCTGCAAACGCTTTATCCAGGAGATGTGACCTTGCAGCTGTCTCAGTCATCAAGGAGAGTATGGACTTCAAGGAGAAGCTTCAGAGAGGTTATGAGGAGGACCCAGAGTTTGCTGATGGTGGAGCAGCTAAGTCCAACTCAAGTATGCAAAAGGAGGACGGCATATGGTATTATGGTGATTCCAAGAGAGTGGCGGTACTCGACATCAAGGAGCTACGAGACTTATTACTTGCGGAGCATCATGATTGCTTATATGCTGGACACTTTGGAAGCAAGAAGACGGCAAGCGTGCTGAAACAAGAGTACTATTGGAGAAATATGGACAAGGACATTGAGGAGTGGATCAGGATTTGCGATGCGTGCCAGCGTAACAAGATACCAAATCAGAAGAAGGGAGGTACATTGCAGCCCCTACCTATTCCAGAGTATCCTTGGGACCAGATTGCTATGGACTTCGTCACATCTTTACCAGTGAGTGGTCAAGGGCACGATGCAGTATGGATTGTGTCTGATAGACTCAGCAAGATGGCACACTTCATTCCCATGAAGGAGGCTTATACGGCAGCAGATGTGGCACGGCTATTCTTTGATCATATTTTCAAGCTACATGGGTTGTCGAAAGTGATTGTTTCAGATCGGGATCCAAGGTTTACTAGCAATTTTTGGCGGTCATTGTTTACTTTGATGGGGATCAAGTTGAGTATGAGCACTTCCTATCATCCTCATACTGACGGGCAGAGTGAGAGGCTCAACATAACTCTGCAAGAGGTGCTCAGGAGTTTCACCATGGAGGATCCTTCAGAGTGGGACAAGAAGCTACCAGAATTGGAATTTGTCTACAACAACAGCGGGCAGGGATCCACCAAGCAGTCACCATTCGCTATGGTTTATGGATGAGAAGTATATCATCCAGGGAACATCTTGTTGAAGAAGGCCAAGGAGACTCAGGTTCCTACTACACAAGCTTTTATGGAGCAGATGGCCAACACTTGGGACATGGCGAAGACGTGTATTCGAAAGGCACAGGAGGAACAAGTCAAGCATGCTAACAAGCACAGGAGGGAAGTGACATTCCATGTGGGCGACAAAGTACTCTTGTCAACAGAGAACCTACCTTTCACATGCAAGAGGAAACTGCGGGCACGGTTCACAGGTCCCTTTGTGGTGCTCAAGCAGGTTAATCCAGTGGCCTACAAGTTGGAACTTCCTTCAGGCTGGCGTATCCATGATGTGTTCCATGTCAGTTGTTTGCGGCCATATGTTGACCCGAATGAAGGACATCCAGGACGACTACCTACACCGCCACCACCGGTCGAGATCGATGATGTATTGGAGTATTAAGTGGAGGCGATTGTCGGCGATCGACGAGTCAAGCGAGGTCAACAACTTGTTCAAGAGCATCTGGTCAAGTGGAAAGGCTACCATGCGGACGACAACACTTACGAGCCGGAGGTCAACTTGACTCATTGTGAGAGTAAGTTGAGACATTATTTGCAGAATGCGTCGAGGACGTCGCATCTTGAGGAGGGGGATGATGTAAGGTCATAGGTTTATAAAGTGCATTTCTGAGTTTCATAAAAGTATGTTTTGGTTGTATAGTAGTGCAGAGTGCATTTTTTGTGGTCATTTTGATATAAAGTTTATCAAATTGGGTCAAGTATTGAGAGAGTTATGGGTTTCCGAAGTTTAATTAGTTTTGAGGTCGGTTGACGACTGTCCTTAATTCGCGGTGAGCGCGACCGTCGGATTGACCGACAGCGTCGAGCGATCTGGCCCGTTAGAGTGAATTCGAACCTTCACGTAAGTTCGGCTGACGCGGAGTGCCGACTAGGTCGATATACCTAGAAGTTTTGGATTAGCCTAGCGCTTCTAAGTTAGTATATTCTAGATATTTCGATGCATGCATGTGGACGTCAAATCGGCCTGACCCGTCAGATGAGACTGGTCTGGCTTTCTCACGAATATTTTGGAAGGGACGATTTGACAAACACTTGGGAAACTCCGTTGCTAAGCGGCCCTCCCGCCTAGGGGCGAGCGGCCGTCGTAGAAAACTATAAATAGACATAACTACTTCATTCCTTATCAGTTTTCCCTTCTGTAAATTTCTACGGGTTTGTAATGACAAGGCCTTTCATCCTACATCATTTGTGAGCAGTTTCTTGCTACTCAAAATGTTGAGTAATTTTTTTAAGTTTCTTTAGTGATATGCCGCTGCACTCTTTAGTATGATTGCAATTAGTTTTTTTCCTCGTGAGTTACTACGCTTCCACTAGGGCACTCTGCCCCTTTCAAGTAGGAAGTAGTACAAATGCAATGAACTCTCGCGCCTTTAATCCTATGCTAATATTATATCTAAGCTGATGATAGCAATATTAATTTGTATTGGAAGCCCTATCTTATATCCACGTCGATATCCTATGTCCTATCCATTGAATCATCCATGCTTATTATATGTCTTATACATATACTATATACAATAAGGCTTTGTTCTCCTCTTCTCCCGGGTTGGCTGGAAAGGGTTCTATCTGCACTTGCACAAACTTCTTCGTCAATGCAATGAATGGTCAGTATTGTCTTCGAGGATAATAATGTGTGCGAAGTTCTTTGACTTTCACTTTCGATGGTTCGTTAGGATATTTATTTTGGCGAGTTATCATAATCATGCGACACTTGTCTGATTGCTTATGTCACAAATCTAGTTTTGCGCCAAGTACTTGTCGCAAAACTTCTAGTTTACAGTGGTCTTTAGGCGTGACGTCATTGATTGAAGTTGATTAAAAAATTGATTCAACTTCGTGGTTTCAATCAGTCAAACTCAAATTTTCAAACCTGCTCGAGAGCAGGTTTGAAATACTGAGATGTGTTCGACCCCTCGAATGACCCCTCCTCAACGATCACTCTATCGACAAGGACTATTAGGTAGGGGATTCAAATAAGGATGTACTTATGGTGTACTTACTTTTTTTTGGCAATGATTTCGGGACGACAAGGAGTAGAGAAAAAAACACAGCGTTCGCCAAATTTCTACATTCAACATTCGTCTGAACCCATCGCGCACAAATGACCTATTTTTTGTGCATACTCCCAAAAAGCTTGACAGGAGCGGGGCGTTGTGGAACGGTGCATATGGATACTGTTACCCCTCCCTCTCTATTTGGGAGCTGCCAATACAATAGTTGCTAATGCATGAGCAGGCTATGGTGTATTTTAAAAGATATATTTGCGGCTGGTGAGGATGTGAGGTTTCGGCACCCAAAGATCATTTTTAAAGAGCAAGATGCACGATGCACGATGTTAGAATATGCTATGTGAGGTCTGACCGAGCCCGAAAATTACGGGGAGATAAAGCGTGACATCATGTGGAGGGGATTTTTCCATTTTCCTTAATCAATTTGTGCCTGTGCACCATAAACGTTTTTTTGTTTAGCTGTTTGAAACTTTGTCTTCGTCGCTTTGATCTTGTAATTTTCAATTCCGCTATTTGCGTTGATCAATTGAGTGGCTCTGGCCACTGTAAAGCGGGCCTAAGAAAGGCACCCCTCACGTAACTCCTGTGAGGGGGAAATCAGTAAGGGCCCTTGCTCGTGTGAGAGCTGGCCCATACGCGTTCAAAATTGAAGGTTTACGATGCAAAAGCATTCGTCGTAGAATATTTTCCTGTGTGCGGCCCCATGTGCGGCCCCAGTGCAGCCCGCCCTTTTGCGACCGTCATAATTTAGGCCTTCGACATAAATGAGGCCTCTTTTATTCTTCTCGCTTAGACAAATGCGCCGTTAAGGCGCTTTTCGTGAGCGGCCATGGCGAGGAGAAGCGAGGCGGAGCCTCGCCTGGGCCGCTAGGTAGCTCGTCATGGGGTCGTGGGAGAGGGCGCTCTCGCTCCTTAGATAAGTTCGTGGGTCGAAAGGTTGGGAGCGTACGGTGGTGGGCAGCCATGGCCGCTCGTCGTTGCAGGCGGCCATGGCCGCGTGCTTGCTATGAGGGTGTAAGAGAGAGACGGGGTGAGAAGGGGAGGGAGAAGAAAGGATGGACGGAGGGAGGGAGGGAGGGAAGGAGGGAGGAGGTCGTTGCATCGATTGCGAGCGTTGACATCGTTCTGTTTTGACGCGTTTTTTTGTCGCGATCGTTTGGAGGGGCCTTGTGAGGGGAAAATTGTCGGTTCCCTCACAAAGTATCAAACATGATCAAGAAGAGGGCACTATCAGATGATAGATATTTGACGTTGAAGTCAAGAATGCAACCCATACTCCCAAATTTGACGGGTTTCCTTCGCCAACCAGTCAAAAAGCGTGTGCTCGACTCTTCGCTACTCTGGATTCCGACGAAGCTTTTTCTGTTAAAATGTTAAGTCTTTGGCCGGTTGCCCAAGCACATCAACTCAATTTGTGAAAAACTTGACGGGTGGCGCTTGCCTATGCGCCTCGGTTCCCAGTTTTTTGTGCACCTCGTAAAGGGCTCGAGCGTGCGAGGTCAAATGAAGTCGCTACCAAAAGGCTCCACTGCCATGCAAGATGCCAAGCTATTGAGAGAAATTTCGGGTACCAACAAAGCAACTTCTGCACCCCAAACTATTAAAAATTACAAAAAATTGCTGGATGCGGCCGACAATTTCAAGCGTGTGTGTGGGTGATTGTACGTGCATTTGAGCGGTATATATGTGCGGGTGGTGATTGTAGAATCTTTATGGCTGTAGTTTTAGTCAAAAAGAAAAAGTGGAGGGGGAATTATGTACATGCTCTATGTGAATATGCGTGATGGTGCGCATGCTTGAGTGCGTGATGGTGCATATGTGTGCACGAATCTTTGCGACGGTGCATCTATGCATGCAAAGTACGCGAGTGTTTGTGCAAAGGTGCATGCGTATATGTTTGAGTGTGCGGTGTATGTAAGAGCGTACTTGCAATTAGGTTTGTGTGTAGGTGCATATGGGTGCTTGCAATTGCTCGTGTGTTTGTGTACATGTTTGGTGTTTCCAAACGAGCACACTCCGATTAGAAATTGCCAAATGTATTAAGGATGGCGCTTGTGCCATGTATGCAAGAGCAATAGGTTTATACTTGAGCTCGAAAAGAATTCGACATGTAATTGACTGAATTGTGCAACGGCATTCTTAAGAAAACTTTGGATCTTTGTGTAGTATTTCACTTGCACTTGAGCTCGAGATGTGCACATGTCTCAAAAAAACATCCACAATGGCATGGATATGGTTGTGGATCACGTGCATATTGTCACGCCGCCGTCCACTGGAAAACATAAACCATGATTAACATTCAGGATCTGAAACAATCAAATAAGAATACATAATAAACAATTTGTAACAATTCTAACTTATGAAAGAATCGTGATTTTTTTTTTTAAGCTGATCAAAAAGGAGTCGTGCAAAACTATAGGTGCTTGTGAAAGTTGCACTCACAATAACTCTCGCAGGTATTTACACCTGTTCAACGTGAGGCACTTGAGTGCTTCGAGTCACCACCTAGGGCACCGGTCATGTCAACGAAAATAGTCAAATGGATGTGACCAATTTGACTGAATGCACAAAATCATGCCATATGGCAGTTTCAAGACTTTCGACGAATCGCGACAAATCGTGACAAATTGTTTTACGCTAAATAGGCGTAGTCGCGTCCTTTGAATAGACGTGATTGTTTGTACTCACATGTAAGCTTCTTTCAAAGTAGACGTGAATAATCGCGGTCATGTCTTCGATGTTTTTCAATAGACGTGACCGTTCGTCGTGCGCAGATGCTTTTGTCATGTCTGAGTAGTCGTAATAACTACTTTGCCAATTGGTTAGGTGTGATCGTCTTAAACAAAGAGTTGCGGGTTTGAATCAGCATGGATGCAAAGAAACTTTGCATAATCGTTTTGTGTGAGTTTTACGACTTCGTTCGGTTTAACGACTCGTCGTTAATCCAAAATCAATGAGTGTGCATTATTCAAAATAATGACAGTCATAAACTCATCCATTCGTAATTGATTAGGTTATCATCTCATTATTATTCAAAGTATCTTTATGAAAAATTATGTCGTACTATTGCAAAGTAGTCGAATTACTTTACGACGCTTTTTGTAATAGCAACTTGGTCGTTTCGCTAATCGACCAGGGATTAGTCGGGGCTGGGAGCGGTGTTGGTGCAAGAGCACAACGACTTTGAGCATGTTGTGGCATACGCCAGCCGCAGCAACAACCACGCGGAGAGCAACTATGGATCTTATGAGGGGGAGTGACTGGCAGCAGTCTGGGCAACCGTGCACCTCCAGCACTACCTCTATGGCACTTGCTTCCGCTCGTCACTGACCATCAGCCGCTCAAGTAGCTCATGACATCGCCCATGACGTTGGAGCGCCTGACAGGCAAGTACGCACGCCGGGCTCTCATTCTTTTGGAGTACACGTTTGACGTGCACCACTGCCCAGGGATGACTAACTTGGACGCCAACGGCCTCAGCTGTTACCGTGAGCCTTCTTTGAGGAACCTCTTGGTGGCTCGCCATGACAAGGACAAGCCTGTGGCTTGGCATGCGACGGCGTTCCTAACATTCACCATCGACGACGATGTGCGGCCCGTAGGGCTCATCGATGGCGATGTGGTGACGATCACCACTCGACGCTTCGCCTTGGCAGCAGCCAAGGAGCAAGACAGTTGGCAGCGCGGGCTTGAGGACGTGTGCGTTCTGTAGTGCTGTAGTACGTCGCTACTAAGGAGATGGCGCCTGGTGTTGACGCGAGGGAGCGCAACCGCATCTCCAAGCGTAGCCGTGACTCCGTCTTCATGGAGGGGCGCATGCGACGAGTGATGGCAGACGGCTCCGTCTTGGTGGTGCACAAGCCTGCTATACGCAGTGAGCTGGTGCGCAGCGTGCACGAGGCACTTAGACAATTTGATGTCAAGCGCACTCTCAGCCTCCTTCAACCTGAGTATTGGTGGCATGGCATGACTAAGGTTGTGGCCGATGTCGTCAGCAGCTGCACTCTCTGCGATTGTGTGCGCTCGAGCTTCACAACGTGCACCGTTGCTCTCAGCCCCCTCCCTATTCAAGGGCTATTCTACAGGTGGTCGCTCAACTTGGCTGGGGAGCTGCCCAAGTCTCGCCGAGGCAACCTCTATGTCTTGGTGATGATTGAGCACATGTCCAAGTGGATGGATCGAGCTCGTGCCCTTGCCCAACAAGGCCAGTGAGGGGATTGTCCAACCTTTCTTCAATCAGGTCCTTAGCCACTTTGGTGGCTGTGCAGTGGTACTTACCGACCAGGGCAAGGAGTTCCAAGACAACTTTCAGAAGCTGCGGGAACGATCTATGATCAACCACCGCAATTCTCCCCAAGCTGACAGCCTTGCAGAGCGCATGGTGCAGACCGTTAAGTTGGGGTTGCGCAAGTACTGCCTTGACCACGACAGCACCCACTGGGACAAGGCACTTTTGTGGCTGGCTATGGGGTATAGGTTCAGTAAGCAGGCCTCTTTGGCTTTGCATTTTCCCTACTTCCTTCTCTACGGCCGTCAGTTGATCTTGCGCGCAACAGCCAGGACGGTGGCCGAGAACGTCTTAGACTTGGACAGTCCTGAGATGTGGAGCGCTCTTATCGGGTAGCGTGCACGGCTCTTCCAGCGCTTGATGCCCATGGCCATGGATAACCTCGGCATTGCACAGCATCGCGATACGCTGAGATAAGCCATGACTCGTGGAGGAGCATATCGTCTGCTGGTATTGCGGCTTTCCGCAAGTGACTTCGTAAACCTGCGACGCCAGACAATGAACACCCTCGACACCTGCAGCTCGCCGGTCATCTTGAGAGTCAAGCTCGTCTTGGCCTCAGGAGTGCTGGAGATGGGAGGCACAGATGGCCATCTACACAAGGACCACACAAAGAACTGTGGCCCGTGCCACCTCCCTAACGTTAACTTGCTGGTTCGTCCCTGCGACGCGCGGCCGCCCAGAGATTGGTCGTGCCAAATCTGTTACAGTCGTGGCCAAGAGGCCAAGATGCTGCTATGCGACAGTTGCAACCTCGGCTCCACATCGACTGCCTTGACCCGCCGCTGGCCCGCGTGCCAGCTAAAGACTGGTTCTATAGTGGCTGCTCTTAGTTAGCCTTAGGCAGCTTTCACAACTCATCACCCGGAGGCTGAGAGCTGGGGGAGGAATAAAACATTGTACGCTTGACTCCCTTTTCGGCTGTAAAGCCACATGTATTTTAGACTTCATTGCAGCACAGCCTGCTTGCTTGACATGTGTTGCTTATGCCGATGATGTGCACTCGATCTCGTAGAGCACAACAGGAGTGACAAACAACTTAAAAAATGCTAAGAAGGGTCCAAGGAGGGACCTATGAGGCCATGCCATGGACGAACCTGTGTGTCACGACATGACAGGTAAGACTTTAGGAGACACTATTGATGTCGTGCACTTGTCCCTTCCTTCTGACATTGTTGCAAGGGCGGCAAGTGATTGCGCTAGCCTATGAAAGGTACCCTTGCTGAAATGCGTATATATCTTGCGCGATACGAAACCAATGACACAAACCAAGTGCCATCAACAGCCGTCTCGATGCTCTACATTTTAATGACTTGAAAATATAGGAAAGAGCAATAATACTTTATGAAATCCTAAGTTGAATGCGGCAGATTTCGGTGCCTGTGGGCGGCTTCACACACCATAAGGTTAATTGCAAAATGGACGCCTACGACCTAAAACATCATGACAGTTTTTGCAGCATATTCTGCACTGCTTTGATATAAAACTCGACAATATAAGTAATTTACTCCTCATCATCTACTACCTCATTTGACCTACGTTTATGCTGAATGCCAGATCTTATTTGTCTACTCGGAGGGTGATGGTTTAATGGCGTCCCCATGGCAAAAGGACACGCCATGGACAGCCGTGCATGCTCATTAAAGACCTATAGTAGCAACTATAGTATTATTTAAAACGTGCAGCTTCATCAGGCTTATTTCATTTGATTACCTCTGCGACTTTATTAATTGTTAGCGAAAGCTTTTGGAAGGGTGAGCTACATCATAATTCATGGGTCTAGAGGCCCTACTCGCCAGCTGGCAGAAGCACAATTGAACCGCTATTTCACCAGCTCATTGGACCTACTTGCAACAGATAGGCTGCCACGTGTCTACTTTGCATGACATAAATTCGTGAAAGTGATGCCAGAACCTGATGTTGCGCGCTTTGTCATGAATCTAGACTACAACCTCCTCCTCGACAGCAGCGGCGCCAAGTGGCATCAGGTGAATAGTAGCTGGAGTTCCTCCAAACGGCAACGGACGCACTCAGCAGCCGTCTAAACAGTGGAGCTCGGCTGTTCGGCGATGCCAGCCTGCATGCATAACAGCTCCCAAAAGACGTAGCTGAGCTTGCATGGCACTGATTGCTGAAATTTCAGTTGCATTGGGCAGATGCAATGCGACCCGCAAGCCAATCAGCAAACAGCGAGTCTATCAGCAAGCGCACCAGCAACAAGTAAGCCAATCTGCACACCAGTCAGCAAGCTGATAGTCTGGAGAGAATGTTGCGAGCAGATACGGTACACACACTCCATGAATGCAAGACTAGCAGCCGACTTTGTTCGATGAAGGCTGCTATGACACCCGTACCTTTGCGGGTACCGTTGCATATATATACACATACACATGCTTTATATCTACACATACGCATGTACATGTGTGATATGTATATCTCCACATATAGCCTGTGTATGACTGTGAATAGCATACATATGATTCTAAAACAGCCTACGCATAGCATACATGTGAGCATACGCAGTGTGCGGGGCTAGACAAGAGGGCGTACGCTAGCAGGAGCAGGGGCATGGTGCGCACCTTGTCCAATTGGCAGCCTAGACCAAGGAGGCCGGGCAAGCGTCGATTAATGACATCTTGCCCTTGTTGCGACCACCAGCACGCCCCTCGGAACCTAGACTAGTGTTGACCTACAGGGTGCTATAGCCATCATGTGAGCTAGTGTTGGCTGCCGTCGAGTTACCAAGGTGTTGAGGGGGCAACTGTCTGGTCTGTAGGGCGCACAGTGCCCAAGACCGACAGCTCTTCCCTCCCTCTCTCTCTCTCCCCCTCTCCATCTCCGTTACTCCCACTTTCTTCCTCACGCACACTCTCCGACTCTCCCTCCCTCCCTCCCTCCCTTTCTCCCACTCCCCCCCCAAATCCCCGATCCCCAACCTTCGGAC
>WELA01006442.1:706618-728002 GCA_009602735.1 Mesotaenium endlicherianum
CCCCCCCCCGGTTCTTTTCCCCTGCTTTTCTAAGACGGTGCCCGGGTGCAACGAGAGCTGGACTCTAGGACAAGCTACATTTGCAGGCTGCAGGCCGCCATGGATGGCTGCCGGATCCTCGATTGGCTCGCGGAGGCCTTCTAAGGGAATGTACTCGTCTTGTCTCCCCGCGCTCTCTCTCGTCTTCCAAGACCTAGAGCGGGGGCTGTGACTCCGGTGCACTGGAGGCTGCTGGCCCCTCGGAGCCGTGCAATCTGCAAGCCGCTTTATACGCCTGCCAAGTAACCTAGACTCACGACAATAGGGAATTCTAGTTATGTCCATGCAAAGCCCTCTGGACACGTGACGGGCAGGGCAGGACTTGTCCACCGCGCGCACACACGTGGCCTGCTATCGTGCACACAAGGCGTGCTGTCGTGCACACAAGACGTGCTGTCTCGTCTACCCTTCTCCTGCCTGCCACACTCATTAAGCTCCTCTTTCTTACATCTCAGGGAACAAGAGCAGGACGCCAGAGCTTCACATGCCAAGAGAAGCATCGCCAGCGGTGCCCGCCATTTGGACTGAGACCGTTCCAAGCATTCTCCGCGACTCGTGCCATGATCTCAACCAGTGGAGGGCTTTGTTTCACGTTGCTCTCTGAGCCAGGCCAGTGGACCGTGGCAGGGCAGCGGAAGCATCGAGGCAGTGGAAGCACGGGGGATGCAGAGGCACCAGCGCAGAGGAAGCACCAGGGCAGAGGAAGCACCAGGGGTCTGGAAGGTGGGCAGTATGGGAGCATCAGGCAAAATAGGGGGGGCAGGTGCGAGCCACAAACCTCGCGGGAGCAGCGCCACTTCTTGCCATCTGTCCTCCTGCACCTGTGCGGCTCCAGGTCTCCCACCGGGACAGGCCCGTACAGAGCTGCTCGAGGGGAGGTTTAAAAGCACACCAGCCGACAGAGTGGACAAAGACAAGCAGCTTGAGACAGAGAGCCAAACGCGAAGTCCAAGAGAGAGGCTCCACAGGGGGGTCCCCCACGTGGCGCGTATATTGGCACGTCTTTCTCAATTTACTGACTGAGGTGACTCATCCCCTCCTGATCTTGCACTGCGCGCCAGCCGGGACGTGCGCATCTGATGCACGACGCATGCCGCCACCCACATTCGAGACCCCTGGCTCACCCTTGCATGCAGCAATCTGCAAGGTGGCAGCGGATCTCACTGGCAAATGCCACAAGCGAGACCCGCATGACCTTCCTATCCCGACCCAAGCTTGCACACATGCAGCGGGGCCCTCTGATGGATATTGCAGGCAGTGCGAGGGTACAAGCAGTGGGAGGTGCCTGCCCTCTCTACCAGCAAGCGTGAACCAGTCAGCCGCTTTATAATCTGAACATGAGCTGCATATCCTGCAGTCTCATGCCAGGTGCGGAAGCCAGATCTACTACGCAGCAGAACACAAGCGACGCCTCCTCCAACCCTAGGATCAGCCCGGGCAACTGCAGGCCGGCACGATAGGGGAGGGATGAACCAGCTAGCTATTTCACAGTCTGAACACAAGCATGGAACCAATTAGACGCTTCACAGTGCGAACACGAGCTGCAACCCCGCGCGATCCTAGCCTCCAGGGTCACCCCAGGCAACCGCAGGCCAGCATGATTGGCGGGGTGCGTATACATATGTAAGCTTAAAGCAGCAGCTGCCTGGAAGCTCAGGAAGCTCACCAGGGTACTGGGGCCTGTGAACCATGGAGGAGGGGTTTCCGAGCGACATTCTGACAGCTGCCACGAGCTCGATGGGCACGGGAGCGCCGGCCACGAGGTACTTGAAGATCAATGCCTGCTGCTCCAGCTGCTGCCACTGGCTGACAGTGAAGGGGGCGCACGACTCGCTGATTCCCATGCGCCCCTGCAGGGTCTCCTGGCCGGTCGGGTTCGACATGCTGCTCTGATTGCTCTGCGAGGCGAGCGACAGACCTGCCACACCTGCCTCAGACACGTATTTGCGGAGCGTGAAGGCGGCATAGGTAAGCACAGGGAGGGACCTATGTAACATAACAGCACCACCGCCACAAGACCACCCACACGCCGCCTCAAGACAGAGGACTCAGACTCAGACTGAGACGTCTCACTCTTTCGTACAGAGGTATCGATAGGCGCTGCAGTTTGCACGCCCCCCGTCACTCGTTCACTCCATCATATGCTGCTGCATGCTGTAACTTCTCCGCACACTGCATGCGCCGCCTCTGCACACTGCACTGGATTCGCTCGGCATCCAAGGGCAAGCATTCACCAGACATGATATGGGACTCCGGATTGATCTGAGAGTCTAGGGTTGTCATGCCAGGTCCAGCCCTGTCTGCCTCGACACTCGAAAATCCGCTGCGAATGAGCTTCCTTGCTGTTGTCAGCTGGGCTTTCAGCTGGGCTCTTCTACACGTGCTCTTGCAAGAGTGCGGCAGAGGCGGCTAAGCTCCACCCCTGTTGGGTGGGAGGATACAGACTTGATGGGTGCAGTTACCTGAGGAATGTGCGGGTGGCCTAAGATGCACAGGCGCCACTCCATGGCCGACCAGTTGCATGCCGTGCATGTTGGGACCAGATACAACGGAGACTGCGGAATCTGATCGTCCCAGCGGCTGCGCGGGGGATATCTGGCCGGCGAGATTTGGAGTTGGGCTTGCGGGGCTGTCCCCTAAGCCCGACTCGCTCTCATTGCGAGAGGTGCCGGACCCAGATCGCGACATCTGGCGGAGGGGGACTGGCCCACCACCCTGCGGACGCCTTTGTTGGTTGGGCGGGGGCCGAGGCGCACCAGGCTGCTGATTTCCTAGAAATCGCTGCTGCTGCTGTTGCTGCTGATGATGAGCTGCTACCATCTGGACCTGCTGGTTGGATGCCAACTGCTGCTGCTGAGGAGCTTGCTTCAGAGCATGAAACCCGAGGTTTTGCTGAAGACTAGGCTGGAGGTTCTGGAATATGTTAGGATGAACAAAAGGCACATGTCCCTGCTCTCTATCTGTATTAGATCCTCTACCCTGGGGTGACTGCATTTGGCCGCTGTGGACCTGCTCCCCCTCCTGCTTTACATTGTGCATTTGCTGATTCTGAAACATGTACACTTGTGCAGGATCCATCTGGCCTTGCTGCAGCTGCTGCATGAGAGCCTGCTGCTGCTGCTGCTGCTGCTGCTGTTGCTGCTGCAGATGTTGTTGATCCAAGAGGGAGCCTTGCATTTGCTGCATTTGCTGCTGTTGTGAGCTGCCCAATGCCGACAAGGAGCTTAGATGAATGTTCCCAGGAGTTGAGGACGAAGAGAGCTGCTGAGGACTTGAGGTTGGGATGAATGGCAAGTTGGGGTAAGAATTCAGCACTAACTGACTCTGCTGCTGCTGCTGTTGATACTGTAACATCTGAAGCTGAGCTTGCTGCTGCTGCTGCTGTAGCACATTATGCTGTTGTTGAGATTGCTGCTGCAGCTGCTGCAGTGCCTGGTCGTGCTGAAGGCCAAGTGGTCCAAGGGCGAGCAAGCGACCTTGCTCATGCTGCTGGTGTTGCTGTTGTTGTTGCTGCTGCTGCTGCTGCTGCTGCAGAAACTGCAGTTGAAGCTGATGCTGAGCTACGACATGCTGCTGCTGCTGGACCATCTCCGCCTGCTGAGAATCTATCTGCCCTTGCAAGCTAAAAGGCTGTGCGTGATTATGAGAGTCCATATGCCCTTGTAGATGTGGATACATGAAGCCATGTGCATTCATACCACTGTCCCCCATCTGGTCCCTACCAAGGTGCCCATACTCTTCAATACCTCTATTATCCGCCAGGTTTTGGTGGAGGTCACTGTTATTTCTTTGATCAAGTTCACGCTGCTTCCCTGGGCCGTCCTGCATATCCCACGAGTCTGGAAAGTATACCTGAAGTTCCAATATCACCCCTCAACCTCATAAGGTTTTTTAAACAACGGAAAAGATTCTCATGGAAACGAGAATGAAAGCAAGAATGGCCACCTGCGTTCACTAAAAATGCGACTCCACAGACCAGGCAGCTCTGGCCTTTAAAAGACGTCGAACCTGCAGTTCCATACTCTATACGACAGAAGGACTGATGATGAGAAAAAGGTCTCCACTGATACACGAGAAGCATGGGCCAACAGGTCGCGCGAGCATAGCAAAGAATTGATGCTTTGTCACAGATGCCCAATGTGTGAACTCCAGATAATCTCTCAGCTCAGGAAGGAGGTCACTACTCACAGGATTTATTGACTTCGAAGCTAGTCGAGACAGTACAGACTGCTTCTCAAAGGAAGCATTCTAGTACCATGGGTAAAGCCTGACAAAGTTAACATGGCAATTTTCATGAGCTATGCTCGATGCAAGTTCTAGCGTTTTTTAGACTTTCTAGTGGTATACGGCATGGAGCTGTTTGGAGCTGCTCACTCGGGGACAAAATGCTAACATACGGTGACCGATTCCAAATCTGCGCCATGTGCATGACCTCGTTTCTTGCGGGCAGGATGCTGCTGCGGCAAGCATCCTACCAATCGTCGATGGCCGGAAGCAAGTACTGGTTGCACCCAATATTATGTATGAATAAGGTCGACACGAGAAAAAAAACTATCCGAAAAAAACAGGACAATATGTATTGATGACATGCAACTATTATTGTGTCTTTCACGAAATACTATAAAGTATGTTATTTGAAAAGAATGTCGCCAATTCGGCGGTAAATCTTTCTCACCGGATGGATCGGGTAGTGTAGTCAAGGCAATATCCTAGCTACTGAAGTCTGACAGGAGGTGAGCAGGGTGTAGAGGAGGCTACTAAAGAGAGGACGGGATGGGTGCCTGAAGTGAGTGTTACAAAGTCAGTCTGTCACTTCGTCGGCGCAGCTCTGAGCCAGCATCGTCGTCGATAGTCGTCAATGGTTATCAACGTAGATCGTGTGGAAGCTGCATGGATCGAAGTCATCTCACGCACAAATCTCTGACATTCGCAACCTCCAATCGCTTTTGAATGCATTTGAAGGTTATGGTATCATATGAGACGATCCTTTTATAGGCGATTTGGGCTACCAATCACCATCGATTATTTTGCACGAGTCCTCATCTTGACGGTCTCAAACAGTCTACACTGACTCGCACGAAGACATTTCTGACTACAAAACAGAAAGGCGGAAGACAAAAGTGGACAGGCTGCTGGAGTTGGCTGCAGAGTTGGTAGCAGCCTCCTGCAGTCGCGGCTCGCCTTCGCGACATTTAAGAACAAGCCAAGCTCCAACCATGACTAGCAACTGCCAAGTGCTGCCAAGCAGGCCCCAGGATTCGAGATAAATTTTATGTTATTTGCTTTTATGGATGTTTTAAAATCATGAAATTCCTTCGATAATGTCGAAAGAAAACCACACTGGGAGCGGATGTCGCGTAAAATCCCATAATTTCCTATTTTCCTTTAATTGTCATGGGATGTCATTGCGCCATTAGAAACATCCTACCAAATTTTCTCAAAACCCTGACCGTCCCCCAGAGCAGGCCAGAGGATGTTTCCAAAATTTTCCGAAATCCGCGACTTTTGTCGAATCCTGGGGCCTGCTGCCAAGTAAACCAGACTAATAAATAAAGTAAACAAGCTTGAGAAGCCCGCCAGATCCTGCCAAGATGACAGAGCAGCCGCCTACTTTGCCCAGGTTGGCTCGCAGGATCGACCCTGGCGGGATAATTACATATTTACAATCAATTGATGCCGAAAGATCAGATTTACCATCGATTGGCGCAAACTGGACAGACAAATACAGATTCTACCCATTGGGACAGAAATACTACTTTTTTGTCTCGAACCCCTCCGGATACATAGCGATGAGAACGAAGGCTCTTCTTTATCACTAGGTCCTGTCAGTAAACTCGTGTAAGTAAGACTTACACAAATGAGAGAGGGAGTGAAGTCGTTGCTCTCAAATGCTCTCAAAGTAGGTAATTTGTTTACGAGGAGAGAATCTTGTCCGGCCTCAGAAGAAAATTTGGAAGGTATACCATTTGCTACAAGGTGAACCCGAAAGTTTGACTGAAGGGGAGGGCCAAAAAAACCAAATTCGATCTACGAAGAGACAATTAAAGAGGTGAAGGACGTACACGGATTACAAAAAGATTGCCAATGGATAAGAGAGCTGTTCGGTTGATATGCTTATATATAGGGAGACGAAAATCCTGATGTAGTATGCGAGGCGGAGAACGACCACGGGCGGATCCAATTAGGGTGTAGGCTGCCCGTACTGACCGGGCCCCCTGGGGTCGTTTAGTTTGGTTTAATGTTCGATGGTTCGCACCTCGATTTCGTACTTTTAAGGTATGGTCCGATCTCGAGCGATTGGACTCGATATCCATTAGTGTTCGATTCGAGTTGGATCGATTTCGATATGTGTCAAATCTTCGGATACACATAGTAAATTCCCGCCCTTAGAAACGGGGGGTTGGAGTGGGTGTCGATGTACAAACAAGAGCGGAGCATACCAAATTGAATGGGCGCGAACTTCTGCAACGCGAGTCGCAAACCTTGCAAAAATCTTGGAGGTTCAAAAGAAGGACCGAAAGGCATCAATCGTGGTGAGTTAGATTGGGCCTGGATTGGGCACTACTTTTGCGTTCAAAAAAGGTTGTCAGATGAAATGCGTGTAAAGACTACTCGCACGACTTACAGTGCGGTCCCATTGAGCAGAATCTGCATACCCAATGTTGCACTCAAAACTCGAAGCTACCTGCGCGTGTCTCGGCCATCTTTCATTCGTCAATCAAGATATATTGCTGATTCTCAATAATAACCAAATACACACAGGTTTGTCGCGTTCCCGACCCAAAACGAACCCAAAGTTCAATCACTGCCTCCGGAGGTTCCGGATGTGAGTTTTCCGGAGATATATCTCCACTTTTTCAAAAAAAAATCACTCCAAAACCCAAGAACCTCATTGGTCCTAAGAATACACGCACGCTCGCGAAACCAGGCCGCCCGAATTTCCTCCGAGTGTCTAGTATTTTGTCGCACTGACCAAACTCGGCCACAATGCAATTACAATTCATTTCTAACATTTTGAAATGCTTCTTGAAGTGCCTAAACACCAAAAGAGCACTCGGATTCAGTTGCCCGTCGTTGTTGGTATCTCGCGGAGGTCACGGCGCAGATCAGCATCGACGAAAGGGGTCCTATTGAAGGGGGTACTCGGGGGTTTCCCCTGAACCCAAGTTTGACCCAAAGAAGCTCTGACAAGGCCTACGAGTTTTGGGTCACTTTCACCTGAATATGACCCAAAAAAAGCTCAATGGGACCGCACTGTTATACAGTGAAAAACTGAAAGTGCTTGACAGCACTCGCAGTACTAAATAATGTCAAAGCATGCAGTGAGAAAGCAGCAAAAGAGGTTCAAGACGAAAAAGTAGTATATTTGTCCAAATTGGCAGAATCTGTATATGTCTGTCCAGTTTGCGCCAATCGATGGTACATCTGGTCTTTCGGCATCAATCGATGGTAAATATGTAATTATCCCAAAAGTATACCAATATGTCAATTTTGCGTCATCAAGCCATGCCGAGTGTCGTGCCTCGACGCACAAGTGCGCCCGCCAAAAGTCTGCGACGGTCTAACGCATCGATGTCCAACTTCAGGCCTGAGCGTCGAAATAAATTGGTCGCCATGCATTTCGCTGCTCTGCAGAATTTTCAATTTGACCTTTCATGCGTCATGTCGCGACTATCATCCGTTTGACGGTGCCGCACGCGCAGCGCAAGCTACGGCCACCTAGGTACGGAAGTCAACGTTGACTCACCGACCACTTGACTGATTACGTCGCAGTCAGCGGTTATGTCGGCGTCAAGACCACTGGCAAGGGGTCAATGTCAATGTACCCCACACCCAGGGATGGGGGAGGTTTTGACAGCATAGACAGCCGCGAGGCTAGAAACTGGGAATCAGTGATGAGCCGCCCAGCAGGTACCAAATCAAGTACTGTGTGACTGGCAGATTAAGCCAGGTCATGGCCGCAATGCCAAGATAGATTACGGCCGCCCGGTTGGGAATCTTGAGCAAGTGGCATTTGCTTGCACACACCGCTCAGGAGTTCTTAGCCATGAGCCAATTAGGTGTGACTGCCAGCTGAGAAGCTAAGCAGCCACGCACGACAGTCACGAGGTGTGCATGCATATTGAGTGACTACGAGTTTGAGTTGAGCATGGCTAGGCAGAAGCGACATGCAGCTAAGCCTTGTGACTAAGCACGGCATTCTCGAAAGCTGACGCTGTGTGGTGCCTGCGAAAGGCACGAATCTTGCCTGAGACATGTCATTCACTCTCACGCACTTTTTCCAAGGAGCAGAAGGAGCAGAAGGAAGGAGAAGAAGGGCGCGAAGAAGAAGAAGGAGTCCCAAGGCCATTGGAGAGCCGAGGCCCCACGCTTCTGCCGACGCTGAAGATGCTTCTCAGTGTATCATAGATGAGTTAGGATTGCAGGAGTTCCCAAGAGGGAATCTCACTGTTGAAAGTAGGAAAATTGCAGAATAGAATCTGCTAGGAGATTAGCACAGATTCGGCCGAACGCCACAAGTGTGTGTGAAGCAGCCTTATAATGGTGAGTTGTGTGTTAGTTTCCAGGTTCTCAGAAGTCGCGTTCGCATCTCGAAGAGAGAGGGTAGTATTGACAGATAAAGCTCTCAGTGAAGAACTGAGTGAGCCTAGCCTGGCAGTGAAGAGCTGTTAAGGCGCGGTGTTAAGTGAAGAGCTTGACCCAGGCCAGCATAGACGTGTAGTTTCAGAGTTTTGTAAGCTGTGACTTGTGAAAGTTAAGCGAAAGCCTGAAGGGCGATTTTTTCTGAATCTGACGTTGTATGCCAAGCTGCTTAGAGTGTGATTTCTGCAAACTACAATTTGCTCATCTGTGAACCCAAGAACCTTAAGGCATAAAGCCTATGTGGAAGTGAGAGACTTCCGTCCTACTTCTGAGAACCTCGGTTTTGTGGTTCAGGTGAACAGAAATTCCCAAGCATATTGGGGATTAAGGCCTGTGAGGGCTGCCGGTGCTCAACCTAGAAGGGGACCCGGAGAAATTCAACTGCACATGCGGTTGAGAAGTGGAAGACTCTACTACCCTGTGGAGCCTGCGGAAGGTTCTGATTCAAGCCAGAGTCCACGAGGAAGTGAGACATCTGAGCGCACGGATAACCTGTGGAGTGAGCAACCGTCGGGAGACGAGTCTTGCCATACTGCCACGAACGGTGACATCCGTATAACACGCAAGTCTTTGTACCCAATTTGGGCAGAGCGCACGACGTGTGGGGTAAAATTAGTGAGTCTTGGTCGCCATTCAAAATGACTAGTGATGATAAGGATGAAAATCCTAAGTTCAAGCTGTCTACAAAGTGTTTTAGTGGACGAACCGGTGGAAATAGTCTCACTTTCGAAGAGTTTGATGAGATCTATTGGGCTGATTTCTTTAAGAAAATCCGAAAGGATTCTTCTTATACTCAGTCAGTCGCTTTTATAAGCTTGGTTCAGTACTTGGACAAGGATGCCTTGTTGCTTCATTGCCAATTCCGGAAGGATGAGAACCTTACCCAGGAATGGGCGTTTGACGAGCAAAAGAAGGCTAGGGATTTAAAAATCTAGAAAGAGGCTGCAAAAGCCCGCCTGTCCGCTTTGTCATCAGGAAGAGCGATACGTGCTGCACCTGTTGAGAGCGTAGACTTAGCTGCACTGACACAAGTTTTAACAGATGCCATGAGGCAACTCACCGAGGGTCAGCAGCGAGCGGCTACTCGAGATGATGATGCTGAGTCTGTCGCAGAATTGCGTAAAGTGTGTGCAGAATTGTCTGAAAAGATTGCTAATGCTTAGGAACGAGTAATGCGCAGGGCTGCACCTTTTACAGGGCAGCATGGTGATAGTGCCACCACGGAAGCAAGCCATGCGCAAGCGTTGGCTAGTTGCCGTAGGGATATGGAGGTTGGGGATGACCAGTTAGACTCTGAGCAATGTCTGCGTCGTTTCTTTAAGTTGCTTGAAGCAAAAGTTCCAGAGGATCGCAATCTTAAGGTGCACCGTTATGTGCATTTTGTCCGTCAGAAGAACGAGACAGTGATGGAGGTCAAATCCAGATTGGTAGACCTTGCCAAGAAGGCAGGAATCTATGAGCCTAGGATTGTGGCTGACAAATTCTTATTGTGTCTGGGTAAAGACACAGATTGGGAGGTTAGGCCGCACCTATCTGCGAAACGCGGAATCGACTGGAACATCGACGAGGCTGCTGAAATAGCACGCAATGTCGAGGAAGGTAAAGTCTGGCACAAGGAGGCTTCTAGGACGCTTATGACTCCTGAGAGAAAGGAGGAATCCTTTCAGCCTAAGGCCAATAGCTCTAATTTTCAGTTTAAGAAGAAGAGCAGGTCTTTCAATAGGTTAGCTAAGCACGCCAACACTGTTGAGACAGCAAAGGGCTGTTGGAATTGCGGGAAATCGGGACATCAGAAGAGAGATTGTCCGCACCCAGATGCTAAGCAATTGTCTGCTAGCAAGGCGCAGGTATGCGCACTTTGCAGCAAAAAGGGACACTCAGAAGATGAGTGTTGGTCCAAGAACCCAAATCTGAAGCCACCATGGGCTAATGCTGCCACGAAAGAGGCAGATAAGGAGAAAGGAGAAAGGAGAAAGATAACTCTGGTAACCGAAAGGGTAACCAGAAGTATGATGCTATGAGTGCAGAGATTGCAGAGTTGAAAGCTCAATTCGCAAGACAATATGTGCCAAATGTCTATTACGATGCAGATGTGGCCGAAAAGACCGTCCGCAAAGGCGAGAAGCTGACGCCTGAGAAGGCCGTGGCTGCAACGGCTGCGGAGCGCGCAGATCATGACCGTCTGGTTCAAAGGAATGCTGGGAAGCTTCCTCAGACCTTTCGGATCACCCTCGATGAGAACGAGATTGCGCAGCTACGACAAGCCAAGCCTGAGCCACGCAAGACATTTAGTTTTTCGCTGGAGAAGCTGAAGGCTCTGGTGGAACACCGGATTTAGCACATTCCTTGTCTTTCACTCGCTGATCTGCGTCTTACGTATCCTTTCACGGTTGAAGAAGCCGGACAGCAGCTGGACATAGCTGAGGAAGGCGCAAACAGCGCTTTGCTGCCTACTAATTTCAGCACTGTGAGAGTGCAGAACAAGGATAGAGTTTTGACGTTCAACGACTGGGCCGCTCCCAATATCCTATTGGACACTGGCGCACAGCCAGTAATCTTGGGAAAGCGAGCTGTGAAAGCTCTGGGATTGACGGCAAGGGACCTGAAAGAAAGTCCTTTTCAGTTGAGGACTGCATCTGGGCAGATTTCAAAGTCTTGTGGAATCACCCGCAAGCCTGTAAAAATCACAGTAAACTTGGGGAAACCCGAGGAGGCGTCACTATTCATAGAATGCACGGTGACAGAGGCAGAGAACTATGATGTTCTCTTGGGGACAGAAGCTCTGATGCCCCTGGGTATGGTCATTGACCTGCGGAAGCAGAGGGTGACTTACCAGTTGACAGATTGGCAGCCCGACAGGAGAAATTCCTGTAAAAATGGTTTGCTCGGGAGAGGCGAACTACGAACTACTAGACTGTTGTGTGAATGACCGGTATCCAGACCATTATGACCTCATCATGCAATGCAAAGAGGAGGGCTACACCAGCGTCAACATGCCGACTCCCTTGGTTTGGCAACCTCGGATTATGGAGCAACTGGAAGCTGTGAGTAACAGGAACTGTGGCCCACAAGAGCTGCTGCCAGTTCCTTATCGAGTTAAGTCTGCTGCCAATTTGATGCCTGGAGTAGACCCGCTGCCGCAAGGCATTGTGAGGATGGAAGATCCTTTTTGCAGGAAAGGAGTAGTAGTGCTGGAATTGTTCGCCGGACTTGGTTCTGGAACTATCTCACTGATTCAGCGAGGTATCCAGGTATCCAAAGTACTGTATGTGGACAATGATGAGAGTGCTTTCACGGCATTTAAGGAGGTCATGAGTCAGATGCGGCAAATGTACCATTTCAAGGCGTTGGCGCCTACTAGTTTGGTGCGTCTTGCTGGAGGAAACATTCTCGACGTGAAGTCTGAGAACCTGTATGGTTACAGGATTGACTGGATTTTTGCGGGATTCCCTTGTCAACCGTTCTCGCAAGCTGGGAACAGGAGGGGATTCAATGACCCGCGAACACAACACTGGGGATGGATGGTGAAATCATCACTATGCTGCGGGAACGCCAGCATCTCTACCCACCAGTGTTTGTGATTGAGAATGTACATCCAGGGATGGATTACAACCAGATGAAGCCAGGAGATCCATGGCTGGTCTTCGACTCCATCCTGGATCATCATGTATTGATCAACGACGCCAGGCACGGAGGACTCTCACACCGGGCCAGACTATTCTGGACCAACGGCATGTCCATTGAAATCTTGAGGGAGATGGAGGAGATTACGCGGCGCACACCAACGGCAGTATCTGTGGGAGAAGCACTGATGGTGGAAACCAAGCCAGTGATCAGGAGGGATTCCTACCCACAGTACGTCGTCAACAAGCCAGGCCGGCCAAGGGTGGTGCTGCCCACCTTCACGGCATACCCAGGATCACGCGCATTCGTGAATGGAGGACCAGGAATGGTCAAGAATGCGCACGACAGAGAAGCTCAGTGGAGAGAGCCGACGGCTGAAGAGAAGAGAAGGTGCCTGGGGGTACCCAACTCCATTGCACAAGAAATTGTTGCGATGGTGGGACAGGACGACGCTGGGAAGATATTCGGCAATATGATTGGGCATCACTCCATGACGTGGTTGGTGAAGACGATTATGACTTGGCAGCAGATGACGTTCTCTGACAAGCCTATGCCCAGGCCGAGACCAGTAACGATTGGAGTCCATGTGGTGCCAACCTCCGATCAAAGAGCTATCAGAGAAGCGCATCAGCGACCAGAAGAATATGGTGTTGAAAGGGACGCAGCTGAGGCTGACCAAGGTGAAGCACTCAGAGAAACCAGAGTGGCAGAGCTGACCAGGTGTCAAGACCTACTGGCACAAATTGACAATCAAATGACGGCTCTACACGACCCTCTAGAAAGAGAGCTGCGAAGGCTGCGGGAAGACGTAGTCATGGAAGACCAGGCAACTGGTGAAGCAAACCCTTTGGCGAGCGCTGCAGCAAGCAAATCACAGGAGGCCCCATTATCTGCAGAACGCTCCAGCCGAATATTTGTGAGGATTCCGGAATGGGAGGAAGAGACCACTTCTGAGTTACGGAACATGGCCCCAGACCAGGTCTACGGAAGCCCATCCCCAGACGCGGCAACGTCAAGATATGAAGAACGCCAGTGCAATATTGGCACATGGGCCGAAGAATGCAGTCAGAATTCAGGAAATTCTGGAGGGTCTGGAAAGACCATTTGCCTGGAGGTGATTTTTAAAGAACGCGGGAAGGAGACGGTCGAGGGATTGCCCGCCACACCTGTTCTGATGAGCCCATAGCCAGAGGCTAAAGGGCAACCACAAGACACAGTTGGCAGCAGAGCTAAGTCCATCACCAGGCAAATCATGGAGCAGTTGCTGGAAGCAGACGCCTCTCGACTCAAGGAAGAGAAAGTGGCGAAAGCAGCTCGCGCTCTACAGTCAGCCATCATCAACATGGCGAGGCTCAACACAGGAGGGGATGAAGAATCGCCGCCTCTTGGAACAGAGAAGCCAGAAGAGGGAGAGGATGCAGAGATGCAAGGCCTCTCAGAGTTGGAGTTGCCATCACTCAACAATGGAGGGGATGCCAGGGAAGAAATTCCACGTTTTCCCACGCCAGAGTTGGATCTGCTTGACTTACAGGAGCTGAGGACAGACGACTGGGTAGCTGACCACTTGATGGGGCCAAGCCCGGCAGACCTTTATGAAGAATTAAGGTCACCAACATCCAGTACCCCTACTGCCTGTCTTCCAGTGGCAGAGCCCAAGTCAACCGCAGGACTGCCGCAACGGCAGGAGGTGACTGCCTGCACTGCTAAAGTGGAGGCAGCGCAAGGCAAGCCCGAAGGTCGCGCAAGCAAACCAAGGAAGGTGGCCCGTGAGGGTAACGCATCTTTTAGGAGGATGCTAAAGCGATATTTCAAGTATAAGGGGAAGGCTCAGAGAGAGGGCGTTCCGCGAGGAACCACAGCCCCACCTCCTCCGCCTCTGCGGGATATTCTGCAGAGAGAGGGAGAGGACGGCTTGATTTGCAGAGCAATGGCATTGGGCATTAGTGTGCCGCCAGGCATGAACACGCCCTTGTTGCAACTATCAGATTTTAGGATGCAGAGGTCGGAGGCACCTGCTCCCATGACACCTGCAATCCCAGAATGGGAACTGATGGATCTGGGAAACACCATCAGCCGCTTGACCGCAGCAGATGATGCTTTCCTCGCACGACTAGCGGCACCTCAAAGGCCGCCAACGTTGACGTAGGTATGGACGGTCACACCACCCGCAAGGGAGGAGTATGGCACGACCGTCGCCCGCATGGCTATTATTGAGCAAGAGTGGGGTTGGGTAATCAGCGCTAGGACAGATCCTGCAGGTTGGCCAATGGCAAACCAACCTCAGCCACGTGAAGAAGGAGGAACCGGGACCAGTTGGACTGCAGTCGACGAGGAAATGTTCCTGAGGCAACCCATCCGGAGGCGCCTGACGTACACCTCACCGCAGGAGAAGCGCGCGTCATTGGGAAAGGTAAAAAACCTAGGAAACAGGTTGCAGAGCCTATGGCAACGGAGGAACAAGCTGCAAAGCCTGCTACCCCACCTCCTAAGAATCAGGCAGAAAAGCCTGAGAGCCAGAATCAGGCAGAAAAGCCTGAGGGCCAGGATGAGGGCAAAAAGCCCCCACCTGCACCGAAGGAGTAGCAACTACTAGATGCCTTTGTTGGGGAGAAGCAACCTGAAACTGAGACTTTTGCCATTGGGAAAATGGTCCCAGCCCAGCAGAGAGCACAAGTAGAAAGGTTGCTGAAGAAACACCGCAAGGAGTTTGCTTTTACTAAGGAGGAGACTGGTAGAACCACTGCCAGTGTGTGTGAGATCACACTAACTACTGAGAACCCAGTCAGACTTGGGCCGCATAAGCTCAGTCAGACAAAGTGGGACTGTGTGGAGAAAACTTGCGAAGAGCTGCATAAGCTCCGCATGATTGAAAAATCTACCTCAGTGCATGGGGCTCCCACAGTAGTAGTCGCTAAAAAGGACGAGGCCGGCAATTACACTGCCACTCGTATGTGTGGAGATTACAGGCGACTGAATCTCTACACAGAGCCAGACAGCTATGTGATGCCTACGCCAGAGCGGATCTTTGCGATTGCCACCACCGGGAAGGTGTTCAGCATCATCGATTTGCGCCAAGGCTTCAACCAGATCCCTGTGAAAACAAAAGATTGAGGTAAGACAGCCTTCTGGACTCAAAGGGAACTTTGGCAATGGACGATAATGCCATTTGGGCTGAAAAATGCCCAAGCCATATTTCAGAGGACTATGGATAAAGTGTTGGACGGGCTGGATTTTGCTAAGCCATACATTGACGATGTGGTAGTATTCAGCAAGTCCATAGAGGAGCACCTCGAGCACTTGGAACAAGTGTTTCAGCGCCTGGAGAAATTCCAGATGAAGCTGCATCCTGGGAAGTGCAAATTCTTTGAGGCACACGTGCCTTACCTAGGACATGAGATTGGGAACAATGCTATGTCCCCTCAGGCTGTGAAGACTGAGGCTATTTACAAGATACCTGCACCTGCGAATGTGTCTAAGCTGAAAGCCCTATTAGGGCTAAGCAGATACTATCGTAAGTTTGTGAAGGATTATAGCAGAGTTGCTAAATCCCTGACGGAACTCCTGAAAAAGGATGTGCCTTTTGTGTGGACAGAAGCTCAGGAGAAAGCCATGAACGAGCTTAAGGAGCGGCTGGTAACAGCCCCTGTCTTGCGAACACCTGACTACTCCAAGCCGTTCAATCTACACACTGACTGGAGTCGTGTGGGATTGGCGCAGTGCTCACTCAGGCCGCGAGCCCTAGAGAGGAGTATGTCATTGCCTATGCCTCACGCTCTAACAATCGAGCGGAGAGCAACTACTTGTCCTACAAAGGAGAGCTGCTGACAGTGGTTTGGGCTGTCACACACTTCAGAGAGTATCTGTGGGAAAGACCCTTCACGCTGATCACGGATCACTCACCGTTACTATGGCTGATGAAGAATGGAGACCTCACTGGTAAGTTGGCTCGCTGGGCTCTTAAGCTGCAAGAGTACCAAATGACGGTGGTGCACAGAGCAGGAGTGCTCAACAACGACGCCGATGGACTCAGTAGGAACCCATACCCATCTTCAGACGACAAAACAGGAGCTCGAGAGGACGAACACCCGAGCAGCCCAGCAGAGTTGGTGGCCTGCCTAGCCGAAATGGCTGGAATGGTAGCATCAGGTGAAGCTGAGCCTCTATTCCTGTTCAGTCCAGAGATCTGGAAAGATCAAGCTACTATGCACTGGTTGAAGACGGGAACTCACTTGGAAGGGCTATCAGTGAAGGAGAAGGACCAGGTGAGCCATTGAGCTAAAAGGTTCTGCTGGAAACGCAACAACCTCTTCAAAATTGAAGAAACTGGTCAAGAGAAGTTAGTGCCAGAGCCCATCAGGAGACGAGCTCTTGTGCAGGAAATGCACGAGAACACTGGACACTATGGTGTCAAGAAGACGTATAGTCTTTTGGAACTGTCTTACTGGTGGAGGGGCATGAAGCAGCAGTGTGAAGATGTGATCAAGGCTTGCCAAAGCTGTGATCGCGTCAAGGCTGGCTTTACACAGCAACATCCACACTTGCAACCTTTGCCAATCATGGGCCTAGGCTACCGCTGGAGCTGCGATCTCGCAGAGTTAGCAAGCAGGCCGCCTTGGCAAATTACTCGCCATATCAGATACTGTTTGGCAGAAGTCTAGTAGTGCCCAGCAACATCAAGCAGGAGATTGAACAGGTGAAAGACTTGGACAGCTCTGATGAGCTGCTAAAGTGATGATACGCCGTAAGGCGTTATTTGAGCGCATGATGCCGGCTGCGCTGGACAATTTGAAAATTACACGGAAAAGAGATAGGCAGCGTTACGCCAGGACGCGAGACGGGAGCTACCGCCTGCAGATGACGCAGATTCAAGAAGGAGACTTCGTCTACCGCAAGCGCCAGACCGAGACCATTATCGACACCAATTCAGGAGCAGTGATCTTACGCGTGAAACATGCGTTTGACAATGGTGTGTTAGAACTGGAAGGTTCTGATGGTAAAACCATGAGAGACCACGTGTAGAATTGCTCGCTATGCCATTTGCCGAATATTGATCCTATGGTTAAGGTTGTGCCCGAGGAATTGGTGCCAGCCACGCCTTGTGCCAGCTGCAAAGTGCTGGATGATCAGGAAGCAATGGTAACTTGCGATAAGTGTGGTGCCCGTTGGCACACTTTCTGCATTGGCGAGGAAGAGAATATGGCAGGACGATGGGAATGTCCTGACTGCTGAAATGAATCGACTTACCAAATAGGCGATTAATAATTAATAAAGATCTTTATATCAGCAAGTAATCTTTGTGGTATTTTCGTTAACTGGTTTAACGGCAAAGGACAACACACTAGCAGTGACTAATACTCGTCAGTCAAATGCGAGTAAACTAGCATCAATAATGCAAATCAGTAAACTCATACATAAGCAAGGTTAGAAGACAGTGCGTATCAATGGCTTCTCGCCTTGGATTCAGATCTCTCTCAGTAAGCTGTACAAGAGAGTTGGCCTCGTTTCCGAATGCCGAACTCGAGAGTAATGCCTAGCATATGTACATAGAATGAGTTTATTGTTCAACGGTCAGTGCGATGGCACCCCCTACCCGGGAGTTAACCACGTAGGTAGGACCTCGGTTAACCAAATCCACCGCCATCTCCCCTCATCCCGAATCGCCATCCATCATAGGGATGTCATTTGGCAATTCATCTAGCATACCACACTTAGATGCATATCGAGGCAGTTCGCTGCTACCAAGTACGAAAATCAGCTGGCTGTCAAAGAATGTGTCAGCAAGCTGACTTAAGTTGACTTCAGCCTGCTGCTTTCGGCCGAGTCATTAAACTGATAATTATGTAAAGTCCAGCAGACNTCCAGCAAACTGATTATTAACTAGAGTTCAGCAGGCTGAACTTAAATAACTATTATATTTAAATGAATATTATATCAACTAATATACTGATTCATTACAATCCCTCTAACTTATCATGTTGTCGCCTCGACAACACTAACACTATAACAGCGTGCTGTCTCTTCCGTCCCCAGCCTACTGCCATTACGAGGGAGATGTCCCTGAGGCCCTATACTCAGGGGAGCCAGACCTCCTCCTGTCTTGGGGTCTTCTGAAGCCTGTCAGAGAGGGACGTTCCGTGTAAGGACCCCGCGGAGAACGCAATAACTGGGCTGTTTCCTCCTGCACAGTCTGGAGGGAGGCAGCCTTCTCCTGGGCAGCCCTCAAACTGACAGGTACGTATACCGGCATCCCAGAAGGATGTTGCATGACATGAGCCAAGGGTACATGCCCTCTCTGCGAGGGAGATGCTGGCAGGCCTCTGGCTATCTCCCGAGCAGCCCTCCTGTCTGCCCTGTCTGACTGGGTCTCCTTGCCTGGAGATGGGGTCTGTCCTCTGGCAGTCCCCAGCCAAGTGATATCCTCCTCTTCAGCGAGTTGCTGCATGGCCAACCCCGTCTTCTCCCTTATAGGGGATGTGGCAGGCGTCAGGATCACGGCGGGGCTAGTGTCCTCCTCCTCGCCTTCCTCCTCGTCTTCCTCTGACTCCTCCTCCTCTCCGTCCCCGGGTTCCTCTGAGACTTCTGGGGTCTCTTCTGTCAGCTGCTCCAGCTCTTCCCGAGAAAAAGAATATCCTACTGACCTTCCCCTTTTGGGTGCTGGTGGGGGCTGCTGAGTCCGGACCGCATAGAGGTCCTTTTCCCCCTGCTTACTTGCCCATTTGGCATAAGCGTGCTTCCCTTTGGAGAATGACTCTCGGGCCCTGCTTCTGTCCCCCTGCATCTCTTGGCTCATGCAGTCTCTGACTCCATCCAATCTTGGGTCCCAAGCCGCAATGTGAGGGGGCAATACTATGTTCCCCTTTAGGTCTGTCAGGAAATCCTCATCCGTCGCCCTGTCATTCTGCTGGTCCCTCATGTTGATGGTCATCCACCGCCAATCGGTGGGCTTTTGGAAGAAGGCAGGGTCTGTCCTTTTAAGAGTACAAGGGTACCAGTGGCCTGCAAAGTCTAGCTGACTGGTTTCCCTGGCCAAGAATTCGTAGCTCCTCCTCTCCACCTCGTTATACATGGCCTTGAACCTGTTATGGGGTGTTGAGTCCTTGAAGCTGTCCGCGTCCATGGGGATCATCCTGATGACCCTATCTGCCCCCCAGATACCAGGAATCGAGACAGCTCCTGCTTCGTTCACCTGGGTCATTGCCTTGGCCTCTCCGATCGTACATCCTACCATCCGGGCGTAATCGTGGTAGAGGAGGAGCCCTGTGCTGACCTCTATATACTTGTCAAATTTTTCGGATGTCTCCCCTTCCTTCTGGAGGATTTTCTTCTGCGACTCACTGCGACTTCTCTGGGCATACTTGAAGGCCTCCGCCAGTAGATCAAAGCCCTTGCCCAGTACTGTGTAGCGGTAGCTGCTGATTCTCCTCCGTTCGTCTTCTTCAGCCTGCTGCTTCCGCTTCTCCTCAGCTTGCCTCTCCTCCTCTGCTTTCTTGGCCTCCTCTGCAGCTTTTCTGTCCATTTCTTCCTGCCTCAGTCTGGCCTGTTCCTCCTCCTCCTTCTTCTTCTGTGCCTCCCGCTTTTTTTGGAGTCGTTGTGATTCCCGAGCGGTGATGGCAGATGATTCGATGTCTCCACGGAATTGCAAGTATTCTGCATGTGCCTCTTCCGCCCTTCTCTTCCTCTTGAGTTCCGACTTTTGAGTCATCCTACTCAATCATAAACACTATGAAGTTAGTGAAGTCATGCCCTTTTGCCGTTACTGAGTGCCCTTGATGAAGAGGAACGCGATCGGGAGAGTTCCTAGTGTGGAATACCTGGTGTGAAAGAATATAAGGGAAAATTGAGTTAGAGAGCAAGTGAGTGTGAGCGCAGGTTGAGTGTGTAATATGGTGATCAGAGAATACCACTCCCTCCAACTTAATTTTAAAGGTGGGCTGCCTGTCACAACTGTCACTAACTGTCACATCCCCCTCCAACTTATATGGAGACAGGACCTCCTGTCACCTTCCCGTGTCAACTGAAATGACTGTTAGGGAGGTGCCCCAGCCGCCCGAAGGTGGAACCGTTTCAACGCCCCTTTGGCATTGGTCAGCTGATCTTTAAATTCCCAAGTGTCCCCAGAGGCATCGTAACCCTTCCATCGAATGAGGTACTTCATGACATATTTAGACGATCGACGGACCGAGCGAGCGTCTAAAATCTCCTCGACCTCATATTCCTCAGGAGCGCCGTGCCGGACAGCGGGGACCGGTCCCGGTTGGACAGGTGACCGACCTGTGAACAGTGAATCACCTTTGATGTATGGTTCCAGGAAGGAGACATTAAAGACCGGGTGACCCTTGTAGTCAGCTGACATGTTCAGTTTGTAAGCATTCTGACCGACACGACGTACCACCGAATATGGACCGACCCAGACAGGGCCAAGCTTTTTCTTGACCACACCAGGGAGGTACAGGTGCTGAGAATGCAGTTTGACTAAATCCCCCTTGGAAAATGTCAGTTCCCGACGGTGTTGATTAGCGTATTTTTGTTGGTTTTCTTGGGCTTTGTGCAGGTTTTGTTGGACTTCTGACAGGGTGTCAGCAAACTCCTGAGTTAACTGGAGGGAGACCGGGTTGTCAATCCCTTCAGGGTGAGTTAAAGATTCCCCTAGCACATCTAGAGGAGACTTAGGGGCTCTACCCAGGCTGAGTTCAAAAGGAGTCTCGCCCGTTGACGCGTGCACCGCACTGTTGACCGCAAACTGAATTTGAGGCAACAGGTCATCCCAATTATCTTGTTTTTGGTTAATATAGGTTCTCANTTTCTCAGTACCTCTTGCAAAACTCGGTTAGTTCTTTCAGTCTGCCCGAATAGCCATCCATCATGGGGATGTCATCTGGCCATTCCTCTAGCAGGTGGTACTTAGATGCATATCAAGGCAGTTCGCTGCTACCGAGCACGGAAGTCAGCTGGCTGTCAAAGAATGTGTCAGCAAGCTGACTTAAGTTGACTTCAGCCTGCTGCTTTTGGCCGAGTCATTAAACTGATAATTATGTAAAGTCCAGCAGACTGATTATTAACTAAAGTTCAGCAGACTGA